>JARJHM010001079.1:0-76272 GCA_033356055.1 Carex pumila | reverse complement strand
AAAGAGATGAGAACAAGGTCTCGATTGTCTAGAACACAAGAGAAACACTCAATAGATCACTCTAACCTAATCTAGATTAAGATTAGTGAAGTAGGTTTGAGGTTGCTTGAAGGATTTTGAAGTTTTAAGCTCTCACAACAATGGAGTAGGCTAAGCTCTCAGAAAATCGATTTTGAAATGATTAGGGTCGGCTGAGATGATTTGAAAGTGATCCTTTCAGTCTATTTATAGTGGCAGCTCAAAAATGAGCTGTTTGATATAAAACGTTACCAACGTTTTATTAAATATTACAACGTTTTATTCAAATGCGATTTTAGGGTTTTAAATCTCTGACAGCTTATAAAACGTTACAACGTTTTAACCTGTAAAAACTTGATCAAAATAGAAGTTATTTGAAGCTTAATTATTCCTGAAACGTTGCAATGTTTTATAAAACGTTACAACGTTTTAGAAACGTTACAACGTTTCATGTTGGTACAGTTCAGCTGTGCTTCAGCAGTTCTAAAGCTATTAATCGTTACAACATTTGTCAAACGTTATGACGTTTGTATAACGTTATAACTTGATTCTTCTTTTGATCAGTTTGTTGCTACTGATTATTATAAAACGTTACCAACGTTTTGAAAACGTTCATAACGTTTTATCCCAATTTAATCAACCTCAAACATACTTTACCAAGCTTTTGATTTTACAATTTGTATTCTTGATAAAAGTCTTCGTGATTTCTTCAGTCCAAGCATGTTATACTGCAGTTCTTACTCTTCTTGGACCAACATAATCTCAAAATAGAAGAAATCGTAAAATTCAATAATTATATGTTTTTGCAAATTAGTCAAATAGACGTAAAAGATTATTGTACGAACAACACATGATAGAACTAGATCGAAGATCGGGAGTGGAGAAGGGGTTGATCCGTCGATTTTCGCCTCTTCCTCTTCCTTCTTCTTCTCTCCTTGCTCCTTTGCTCTCTTTCTCTCTTTCTCTGAGCTCTCAATCTGGAATGAAAATGTGTATATCGAAAATGGAGAGATCCCTCGCTTTAAATAGCATCTGCCAAGATTTGAATTCTGTCAGGCGGCATCTATGTACGGCCCGTACCAAGGTGGTACGGCCAGGCCGTACAAGATGGGAGAGAGGCTGGATCGGCTAAGTCTGGTAAGGGCCGTACCAGAGTTCAGAAACGATGTTTCTTCGTTTATTTTGCTCCAATCCTGCAGAAAACAAACAAACTCTCAGCAGTACCAAATTCTAAGGATATATCAATGAAATGCACATGATTTTGACAATTTAGAACGTGAATTTGGTACGAAATCAAGTCAAATATAGGCTAAATATGCGAGGTATCAGTCACCGCAGCCTAAAAAATGGAGCCGTCAATTGGCCTTGTGGTCCCACTCTTGGGGTCACCATTTGTCGTTGTGGCCCCTATTTTTCTATATAAATGCTCCAGGGGATGGAATTTCATTTCTCACATTCACCCATTCTCTTTCCTGCAAGAGTCCTTATGATTTATCTGTTTTTTTTTCTTCCTTTTTAATTTTATTTTTATTTTTCTGTAGGTTAATAATTAATTTAGTTAATTTTAAATTTTAGGTTTGTTTGTATTGGATTCAAAATGAGTCTTATGGTATCTATTTACACTGGTGGTAAGATTTTAACAGGCCCTAATAGGGTTTATTATAGTCTCGAGCCTGTTATTGTGATCTCACTAATGCTGAGTACTGATTATGTGGAATTAAGATAGCTATTTGTCAGAATTTGAGATTAGATCATGGTCAATATGATCTCAATATTCAGGTAAAAATTAGAATGCCCACTAATTCAGTACAAACCTAGTTCCAATTATTTCTAATTCAGGATATGTGTAGCTAAGAGGAATATAAGGAGATATGAGCAAGGAATGCAAGAAATACGGAGTGCATGTGACTGTGCTCTCAATTGGCTAAATGGTATGGGTAAGTATTTGGATTAAGATCAAAGCGAGTGTCCAAAGCCATAGAAGATATTCCAAGCACTCGAATGGGGTTACTGTGATGAGATTATGACTATAAATGGTTTCGAGTCGCTAAATAATATCTTCAGGTCATCTCGTAAGTTATTGATGGCCACAGGCTAATGACAAGTGCATTTACCTTCGCCATAAGCTAAGCTATTACTTGTAAAGTTTCATTTTAGTAAATTATGTTTGATATGATTATCTTTATGGTATATTAATTAGATGTTATATATCTGTATTATGTAGAGGAGGAAGCACGAGAGGAGCAACCATAAGAGGCAGAAGAGGTACAAGAGAAGCAAGCACAAGAGGTAGAGAAGGCACAAGATGAGCAAGTACAAGAAGCAAAAGAGGTACGAGAGGAGCAAGCACAAGAAGTGGAGAAGGTGGAGAAGACACAAGAGCAACAAGCACAAGAAGCTCAAGAGGTATGAGAGGATCAAGCACAAGAGGTGAAGAAGCATGAGAGGCTCAAGAGGTACTAGAGGAGAAAGCATAAGAGGTGGAAAAGGCACAAGTGGTACACGAGGAGCATAATTATGAGCATGGTACAACCCGATTTTACAACTTGCTAGGTACAACCTTACGAGCAATACATAAATTAAATTAGTAACATATCTTTCACTCATATATACTGACAAAATCAAACATTGTAGCACCTGAGGGTAGGAATTATTCTCCTTCTGATGATGATTAATTAATATATTTGTTTAGCTAGGAAAAGTAACCATGTTTTGGATTTTGTTGTCAGTGATGATGATTAATATGTGTCTATTTAGGAACAGCAACCCCGTTTATATTAATTTTGTAACTACTCTTGTATGAGTTGAATACAACTTACATGTATTAATTATATATGTGATCCAATTAATTGTTTATGTTTATATTAATTTTCTATTCATATTAGCTTGTATAATTTTATATTATTTGTTGGTATATACTATTAGGTGTTTTGTTAATATAAATGGATGGATACATAATATATTTACTTACGGGGGCTAGACCCTAATAAAAGCATAATTAAAAAAAATATTCACATAAATTACCAACGACTCAAAAAATTAGTTAGTAACAGATGGCATAGCTAAAATAATCAAGAAACTTGCCAAAAGCCAACGTAGTAAAACAGATGGTGTAAGTGACATCTGCCATCGGTTGAACAACGCAGGAGATGACATTAAAGGACCAACGACGTCAAATATCAAATACCATATGTAGGATTTCCATCAATTCATTACCAAAGTCGATCTGATGGTGTTTCTATATTAAACGACTTATTTAATGACTAAAAAAATATTATTTCCATCGGTCCCTAAAATTTCAACCGATAGTGTTGGAGCTGAATGGCAACGGTTTGAGTTGATAGCATATGTGTGTACATTTCTTATATGGGCAATAAGCAACGGTTAGGAATCCAATAGCAAAATACGATTTCAACCGATATAGAAGTGCCTTTCTGTAGTAGTGAGTTTAGGTGTCTGTTATCACGTCTCTACAATAAATATTTGTTAATTTTTTGTTAAATATATTTATTATATTTTTATAAGAAAAGTATATGAGTAGGGTTAAAAATGACCCATTAATTTGTGTCAAATCCATGCCCTACATTCTTCTCCATATTAAAGTTTAAACAGGTGATCTTAATCGCTCAAATCGCTCAATGATATCCATATTAAAATGTACTTAGGATAAAATTTTATATTTTTTGAAACTTTTTTTACTTTTTTTTTCTAGATATAGGTACAAAATCACTCTTATTGGACCATTCTAAAAATAGTGATTTTGTCTCTATCTAAAAAAAGAGTAAAAAGTTAAAAAAAAAATTTTAATTTGATCTCCAAGTATATTTTAATATGAATATATAATTTTGAGTGGTTTAGATGGATGTTTGGACTATGAAAATAGAGATACAAATGTGAGGTATGAATGGAGCACAGAAACAATGAAACATTTTACTCCTACTCTATATATATATATATATATATATATATAGGAGGGATCGGATTACACCACTTTTTTGGTGACATTGTGTGACAATGTCCATTTTCGAAATTTCAAAATCCAAATAGTCGATCCAAACCGTTCAATATGATTAATATATTAAGAGTAACTTGGAAATCAAATTTTACATTTTTCTGAATTTTTTTACTATTTATTAAGTATTTAACAAAATCGCTATATTCAGACCGTTGAATTTTTGAACCCCTCTAAATAAACCCAAAAAAAATTCAGAAAAATGTAAAATTTGATCTGTAAGCACATTTTAACATATCCATCAAGTTGAACGGTTTGGATTGACTATTTGAACTTTGAAAATGGACGGTGTCATCCAATGCCACCAAAAAATGGTGTCATTTGATCCCTCCTCATATATATATATATTCAATACACAATTAAAATATTGATTAAAAAATCACAGACGATATGAAGTAACTATTATTATTATTTCAAAATTAATATTTAAAATTATAGAATATTAAAGTTCATGTGAAATGTATTTAAATAAGGATAAATTTATCAAGGGCAATGTATTATTTTTATATCGAAATATATATGTAGTTATGTTAGATTAGCAATTGGAGGGCTAATTAATTATGACGGATTAGAAAGTTTAAGAGAGTTTTTGTCACAAATGAAAGCTTGGATGCTTATTTGTGACGAAAAATTTGGGAACGTACTCCGAAGCATAATTAAGTATATTTAATTTATATAGAACTGAAGTTATCGATCTCTCCCAACCTGCTTGCTTTAATTCCATTATATATATAACAGTTGGTTATCGATCCCAAGCTTACATCCTTGCTTATTTAATTATATTCTACGACTCATTATTTAGTATCCCTGACGCATCCCTTAACGTACTACAACTCATTTAGTAGCATCACTTGTTTGACAACATGAGAAACTTTAATTGCACTTGCCATACTTTATATTCTTTTGCAACTCGATCACCACTCTTCTTCTATCACCTCCATTGATACAGATACAGATACAGGTACATGTGTCATCTTCCAATCTCCATCAGCTTCCTGCATTCTCCAATGTCTTCTCAATAACCAACTTCATCTCCGTCTTCTGCATTTGCAACCATGTCATCTATTTCAAACTACAAGCAAACCAACCGTAGCAGCCAACTCAACCGAGCTTGATCTGTGCATAGGCCTACTAAGCAAACTAATCCATATATAGAGTACTTAACCGTGTTGATGTCAAAGAAATCGATTGCCTGACATTTAATTTTCCTCCAAACTTAAAATCATGGAGATCCTCCTTTCCACAATTGAGATGACTCTTAATTGCGACAACACTATATATATACATCAACACGTGTTGATGTTGTGGTTGCTTCGGGCTTCGAGATTGGGCGAGATATATCTATCAGCAATGCAAGGCAGCGACAGTAAGGATGCATCTCTTTAAATGTGACGTTGTTGAACCTATAATGGTTTTTTCTACAAGGGATCGATGTAAAGCTATTTTTTGATTTCAAGTGTTGTTGCCGATTTTGGGCCTGGCCGCTTGATTGTATAGTATTAGTATGCCTACTATATTGAAAAGATATATATATAAAAAAAAACAGAGAAATGTTCATGTACCCCGAGCCACCAAATCTGAGCCCGTCCCCGAACTGGTTTAACTGGATTTAACTGTCTGCTAATAACAGTAATTTATTAATTTTTCATTAATTAACAAATTGTTGTTTTAACGCATTGCAGTTTTACATTAATTGCTTTAAATGTTAGCTTTGCATGCTTTTGTCTTGCGCTTTAATTTCGTGGACAGTCTGTTAGAAACAGTTGTAATCATCAATTCCCAAATTAGTCCCCCAGATTGTTAACGGTCCTCTATTCATTAATTAATCACTTACTTGAACGTACTTTAAAGTACTTTAAAGTACAATTTAAACCCAGTTAGCTCAGGAATGCAATGGGGGATTGGTTCTAATTTTAATTATGCAAATTAACAGCTTTTTATATTTAATAACTAAAAATACAGTCTCCATTTTGAACAAGTAATCCATTAAATGAAGATTTTTCAATGTTTGTAAACACAGGTTTATATGCTTTAAAATATATTTGAAGAATAAGTTTTAAAATGTGTTTGTAAACACAGGTTTATATATTTGTAATACAGATTTTTTAATTTTTGTAAACACTAGTTTATATGCTTTAAAATGTATTTGTAAACACAGGTTTATATGCTTTACACACAGGTTTATATGCTTTAAAATGTTGTTTTTTTGCCAGTATATATTGGTTTACTTGCACAGGTTTATATGCTTTACACACATGTTTATATGCTTTAAAATGTTGTTTTTTTGCCAGTATATATTGGTTTACTTGCACAGGTTTATATGCTTTACACACATGTTTATATGCTTTATACACAGGTTTATATTGTTTTGTAAACAATTGTTGTTTCGAAGTAGTAGTTTCATTGTTATTTAATAGAGTTTTACATGCTTAGAAATTGGAATTGTTGGGACAAGTTCTAAATTTATGATTGTTTCGAAGTAGTAATTTTATTGTTATTTAACAGAGGTTTGCATGCTTAGAAATTGTAATTGTTGGAGTTTTGATTAACATAAAATAATTGATGAGGCTGCTAACAATTGTTGTTTTGAACCAGTAGTTTCATTGTTATTTAATAGAGCTTTGCTTGCTTAAAACTAATAGTTTTGACTAACATAAAATTCAGAGCTGTAAACATTTTGGTGGGGGACGCGCTCGGGTATTGGTACAAATTTAGAGCTTTAAATTTTATGCTCGGGGATTCGTTTTTATTTTAAAAAAAATGAAAAATTAACTCATTTATAATGAAAGTTAAATACTTGAATGCAGTTGTTTAAACGCTTTCTTTTATATGTTTAAATTATATGATTGTTTTGTTGCATTTGGTGGTGTCTTTGTTAATTTTTTTAACAAAGCGTTTTTCTCTTCATACAGCAAAATTATGTATAATAAAGAAAGATTGATACTATTTTTTCAGGAAAGAAAACGAAAAAAAATGAAAAAAAATGAAAAAAAATCAGAAAATATATATATATATATATAGATGAGGGATCGGATTACACCACTATTTTGGTGACATGGTGTGACAATGTCCATTTTTGAAATTTCAAAATCCAAATAGTCAATCCAAACCGTTCAATATGATGAATATATTAAGAGTAACTTGGAAATCAAATTTTACATTTTTTTGAATTTTTTTACTATTTATTAAGTATTTAACAAAATCGCTATATTCAGACCGTTGAATTTTTTAACCTCTCTAAATAAACCAAAAAAAAATTCAGAAAAATGTAAAATTTGATCTGTAAGCACATTTTAACATATCCATCAAGTTGAACGGTTTGGATCGACTGTTTGGACTTTGAAAATGAACGGTGTCATTCCATGTCACCAAAAAATAGTGTCATTTGATCCCTCCTCATATATATATATATATATATATATATATATATATGCGTACCCGTACCCGCCCTACCTGTCAAGAGTACATGGATACAGGTATAGAACGGATAAAATATGATTTTTGAAAAATATATCCGATATACCCTTACTCTTATACCCGTCCTATCCGTACCCGAGATATACCCGTACTCATCTCGAATATACCCAGAATACCCGTACCCGCCGGACCATTAATACACTAGTCGGAAGCAAGTACAAAAACCAAAAAAATACTGAAAAGAAATGCGAGTTTCGCACTACTCGTGTCATATTATAGAATTTTTTTTAGAAACCATAAATAATTAAATTATTTTTAGGAAACCAATAAGATTACTTTTTTTTTTTTAAAAACCATAAGGACCGGACGGTCCGTCCGGTCTCAAAATCAGTTTTTCCTCAGACCGGATGGACCATCCGGTCTCACTTTTTTTTCTTTTTTTTTTTTTAAACAGAATTTTTTTTTTTTGTATTAAATATTAGAAATGTTGAATATGTTTCTTTGAAAATAGATGAAATACAATATAATTTGATTTATTAGAAAGACTGCAACAAATAACCCGGATCAATATTTTTCAGATCGGATTTTTCGTGGCTGTAAGAAAAATTAATATATTTCTTTATGTGTTATTAGAAAAAAATAAAAATGCTTAGATTCTGAGTTATTGATCCCGGTTCAAAAGTCACTTCTAGGTAATCCAGAAAATATTGTGATCCTTCTAGCACATTTAATTTATAAAAAGTTGTATCTATTTTGAGAATTCTTTTTGAATAATAATCATTAAATAACTTAAAGTTTTTGTTTTTTTTCAAAAATAGACACAACTTTTTATAAATTAAATGTCCTAGAAGGATCACAATATTTTCTGGATTACCTAGAAGTGACTTTTGAACCGGGATCAATAACTCAGAATCTAAGTATTTTTATTTTTTTCTAATAACACATAAAGAAATATATTAATTTTTCTTACAGCTACGAAAAATCCGATCTGAAAAATATTGATCCGGGTTATTTGTTGCAGTCTTTCTAATAAATCAAATTATATTGTATTTCATCTATTTTCAAAGAAACATATTCAACATTTCTAATATTTTAATACAAAAAATAAAAAAAATAAAAAAATTTTTGTTTTAAAAAAAAAAAAAAAAAAAAAAAAAAAAAAAGTGAGACCGGATGGTCCATCCGGTCTGGGGAAAAAATGATTTTGAGACCGGACGGACCGTCCGGTCCTTATGGTTTTTAAAAAAAAAAAAGTAATCTTATTGGTTCCCTAAAAATAATTTAATTATTTATGGTTTCTAAAAAAAATTCCATATTATACGCGGTTTGGTCAGAAGACTCGGAACCTTCCAGACATCGTCTTGAGTTGATCAAATTTTAAGATCAGTCCAAAATCTACAATTTATCTGATGTGGCGCGACATGCTAATTTTATGTGGAATGTTAGCCAATTATGTAGTTACACATCATCTATTGTAATTGCAAGTATAATTCTGGACGTAAATTTAGTTTCTATTTTGAAATTTGAGGCTATTAATTAACAGATAAATAAAGGTTCCTCTTGGCGAGCGAATCTTGATTGCCCCAATTCTAATTCTAGAGAATTCCAAGCAATTCCTCATCCTCCTCTCCGTGCTTTCGACGCAAAGCAAAGCACTCTTTCGATTCAAGACCAGGAGATACAATATGACTCATATCCTTTTTCTTTCGATTTTTGCGTTATTAATAGTATTTCTTACGAGTTACAAGTCGAATCGGTTTAAGTTTGCAACCAATTCATATTTTCAGAGCCTTTTTTTGGTATCTTTGTAGGCTGAAATGAATAATAATTTGTTTTAACAATGAGGTAGGAAAGATCTTTCCTTGAATCGGTTATGACCTGACCTGACCTGACCTTGACCTCTATCATATAATAGGAAATCCTATGATGCCCGATTCGATCCACCTTGAATTGGGTTTGGTTTGGATTTGATTTCTTAATTATGGTTTGTTTTCCTCCTTAACTGGATTTGATCCACGTGGAAATCAGAGGGATCGTGACCGTGAAAGAGCAGCTGCTCGTAAGCAGGCTGCTGCAAAGGGGAAAGAAGATGGCCTTACACCGGAGCAGCGCCGTGAAAGGTAACTAATTAATTTCTTTGCTAGAGATCTTCATCTTACTCTTAGAGAAGCTGCAATTTTGGGATTGCCCATACCATACATACATACTTGTTTTCTGGTTTCCCTTTGTTTTATTCAATTGTATTATAGGATCATTCATGATAAATAGTAAAAGATCATTCATGACTTTCTTTATGAGGATTATTTCAAGTGCAATAATAATTTTTCATCTTAATTTAAGGGAATGGTGTATGTAGAGATCTATCAAGGAATGAATGATTGACAGCGTCACCTCTGCCATGTCAATTTAATCAAATTGCCCGGCCCGGGGTAGACACTGGAGCCAGTAACATTTTTAAGTTATCATCTGATAATAATTACCACTTGCATTTATTTTTTGTAGGGATAAGAAGGCATTAGAGGAGAAGGCGGCCAAAAAGGCAGCACAGGCTGCGGCAGCAGGAGGAGGAGCCTCGCAAGACAATAATAAAAGCAATAAAGGAAATGCTACCAGTAAAAAATAACATCTATAGACAGGATCATTCGGTGAGCTGTAAAATGTGAATCTTAATAGAAACATCTCTCTAGCTGATTGCCATATCTGTCTGTCATCTTTCTTTCTTTCAGTTTCCGTTCATTTCTATTTCTCTCCATGGTTATGTCACTTGGTGGTGTTGTTTTTGATTGATTCTCATCGTTGGGTCCTTGATTTGTAATTTGGTATCAATCATATTGTACTGGATGCTGTTTAGTTTAATGATATCTTCTGATTTGGGGTGGTATTACTACTGAGTTATGTAATGTCAGAGCTTCGGCCTGATAGGCTCATGAGCTCTTTATGGGCTGCCACAGCACTTAGCAGTATAGCACTCTAGTGCTGTAGTGACTGACAAAGGGCTGTAAAATTCTCACTATAAAAAGAAAAGGTAACTATTGCTGCGAGTCCAAAGGCATACAAATGATACAATGCTATTGAATTTTATGACAACTGATTGGGACTGGGAGAGTAATATATTTTATGGCAAAATCGATATATAGCTTATATATAGTTTGGGTAAACAAACGTAAATAACAAGTAATATGTTATGGCGTGCGTGAATTTTCCAAGTGGGTATTGTGCACCAAACATTTTATCTGATTGAGATCCAGCTGGTACAAAGGAAAGCCTGACCCTGACCGCATCAGTAGACAGCAGTGACCAGTAGATTCTATCTTCGAAGATAACCATACAATTGCAGCCTACTGAGCCTACATAATCATTGAAGGGGGAATTTCATGTATATCCCTCGAAAGTTTCAATATTGTGATTATTTATTTCTCTAAAATTTATAATTACATATTTATCTTTAAAAATGATAAAAACTTGCATATTTGTTCAATCTAATTCTATTATATATCAAATATCTCCAAATATGATTAAATAATATTTTTTAAATATTAAAATTTATTTTACAATATTAATTAATATTGTAATGACCATTGTACCCTGACTTCCTTTCTCTCTTAAATATGTTAAGTCTTGGGAGCACCAAATTTTTTCGCCTCTTCTCTCCAAACACACTAACATAATCTCATGCTTGTTCTCTTAAATTTCTCCATGCTTTCCTTCAGCCCTATCTTTTCTTATCACCCCCCCTCTTGATTTCTCTCACCCTTGACTTAATTCTTCCCTCTTCATCTCTCCCCTATTCAATTTGACATTAGATGTCGAATCGCCCCTCTCTCTAGACTTGACTGTCAGAGATTACTTGAGACCTAGATGGAAGAACATGGCTGAGTCAACCACTATCGAGTAAGTTCTGAAACTTAGATTTTTGTGTTAATTTTGTTTGACCTAGAATTTTATTTGAGAGCACCTGATTAAGCGCTTTGGAGAGTACATGAGTAAGTTATGATTAGTTTTGAGTTGATACCAGATACTGATTGATAAGCCTCAATTATATATACTTTCGGTTAAGATTTTATCTCTAAAACTAACACCAAATCCCTTGTATTTTATCTTAGTTTAATATATAATACACCAAAGAGCCAAGTTACTGCATTTGCCTTGTTTAAATTATAAAAATCGAGCAAAAGGAGCAATTTTGTGTAGGCCACAAAATAAATTCAAGCCAAAAAATAAACTTTGGAATTTATCAAGTTTTCTCCTTTCAAGACAGAGTGTGCGGGTTTTTGTGTGGCCTTAAGGAATTTTGTATGAGCCACACAAAATCTGGCAAGATCCCCAGCCGATTCTCCATTCTGTGCAGACCGTAGAAAATTTTCACTGGCCACAGAGAATTTGTGAAGGTCGCACAAGAGGCCCCACGAATGCCAGTCTGGCCTGATTTCACCATATCTCCTCAGATTTGTTTCCAGATTTTGGGGGATTGTTTTCCAATGCACAAAATAGCTATATATTGGCAGGGAGACAGCAGGGGAAGACATCTTTCAACTTAGTTTTTATTCTACACATCTTTTTATATTTTTTTCTCTTTTCTCCTCGTGATTGAAGGCGATTGGAGCGAAGAATTGAAGGCTTTCTCGAGCGAGCAAAGGTGAAAAGGGTGTATTATATTCTCTTTCTTGTTTTTTTTCAGTTTTTATCATGTTTACTCTTGTATTTTATTTTGGATGTTAGCACACCCATGAGAGGCTTAGGCTTTAAACATGAACTTGTGTTAAAATCTACCTTAGTTGGATATTTCTTCATACCAAATATTGTTATAAAGAACTTAATTGTGAAGTATTGATATTTAGGGATAAACTAGGCTAATCTATGTTTATGGTCTAAATAGCTAAGGTGAAGGATTTAATCGTAAAATCTGAATTATCTAAGCACATCATTAATTCACGAAAGTGACCCTTTTTTTATATTTAAGGCTTATAAATCCCATAATGTGAATTTAGAAACCAACTAAGTGTTGATAAACTTCTATCTCATTAAACACAAAACTCAATTTATTTGTTTGATTTAAATTGTTTTATTTAGATTCAACTCTCACTTCGAATATTGAACCCACAAAACTAATTTTCAAACAACCCCCTCTAATTTACTTTTATTGCACTATTTTAGAATTAATTAATTTAGCAAAAAGTAATATTTTTCGTTGTCTTTGGATCAATACCTTTTATTACTACAAAGATAGGTTGTATACTTGCAATTTATCTCTCATTGTGTACAAAAAGTTAATAAATTTAAAAGTGAAAAGTGTATTCAATAGACCAAATAATTATATACCTAAAATACACAATAAGTTTTTTAGCGCTGTTATCGGGGACAACGGATAGATATTAATTTTTACTTTAGAAATTCATTCTAAATTTTTATTTTCTATTTTCTGCCTTTTATTTTATTGCCAAAAACTCAAAAAATATTTATTTCATTATCTTATTTTTCTTTCCACAAACAAATTAGAAAAATATTTCCTTTCCTCATTCTATTTTATTCTCATTCCTTATTTTTTTTTTTTGCTTGTTTGGAAACTCACTTCTCTCTATCTTTTAGCAGATGTGAGCACTGGCACCTGTTACTAGGAGCCAGAGCCAAAAGAACACGCAAGGCACATCATCTTCTCAATCATCTCCACAATCAATTCTCAAAGAAAAAGAAGTACAGATGGACGGAAATACTCGACACGGTGAACGAAGAGGATGAAAATGGATCTCAAGTCCATGTTGATAATGATCCGCCTCTCAACAACCCTTTCCATGACGCTATTGCTGTTGTTGCTTCCTTTGACTGTACTCCTTTCTTTCTACAAAAATCAGACGCATATCATTAACACAAAGCATGCAGTATAAATTATAAAATGTCAGAAAAGAATAAAAAAAAAAGAACTTTTTGAGATGCAGAGATACAACCATAAATTAGAAGAATTTAATAAAAATTTCTTGCAATTTTTTGAGGGAAAGGTAGTACCCCAATCTCAAATCAGCCACCCCTGCTACAATTTTTCGATTTGGATTTTTACAAGAGGAGGGATCAAGTTACAACATTTTTTGAGTTACAACAAGTTATAACAACCTTTTTTTAATTTTTGAAAGTCCAAATCGTCGATCCAAACCGTTAGATATGATCTCTACAATAAAATGTGCTTGGAGACCAAATTTTACATTTTTTGAAATTTTTTTACTATTTATTAAGATGGATACAAAAACTAGTCAAATTCAGACCATTGAATTTTGTACCCATCTTAATAAATAGTAAAAAAATTTCAAAAAATATAAAATTTGGTCTCCAAGCACATTTTATTGTAAAAATCACATCTAACAGTTTGAATTGACGATTTGCACTTTCAAAATTAAAAAAAAAAAAGCTTGTTGTAACTTGTTATAACTCAAAAAATGTTGTAACTTGATCCTTCCTCTTTTTACAAATTGCAATGTAAATTTTATTAACTAACAATACACTGTCAGATTCAAGAACTTTGTAAATGGGACTTAATTATCTATAAAATCAATCAATCAAATCAAAATATGAACCATAAAAGTGGTTTAAAGAAATCTAACTTTTTTTTCTAGCTTCCTTTCAATAAACAGTATTGGCTCCTCTTCTAACCAACACTGGAAACAAAAAAAAAAAAATACAAATTAACATTACACAAAATAAATTTAGAGCAAAAACATTGCTTCGAATAGTAGATGGGATAATTTAGAGTAAAAACATTGCTATAAATATAAGGGTTATAAAACAATTATAGACTGAAACTAACAAGAGAAAATTAATCTAAATTCAAACTTGGGCAAAATTAGCATGCCATATTTTAACTGAAACCAACAGCAAAACTTGCAATAAAGCCGCTAAAGTTTCATAATAATGAACAACCATCATGCATTTTTGGTACCAGTAAAGATTTGATTTGGTCAAACTTGTTTCTTGAGCTAGTATAGTTCTAGTATTGCCTTATCTGAACAAGGATAGGTTAATTGAGCAATAAAATATAACATGTTAAATGATTGTTGAAAATAAATAACAATAATTATAACTAATAGAAGAATTACTACACACCAATAGCGGTCCTGTTGTCGGTGATGAAATCAGGGTGGCCAATTAGATTGTTGAAAAGGTGAGCTTTCAGGTATTCTGTAGTGCAGGCCCCACCATGATCTAAAAATAATACATTACATGAGGTGCATGTCATGCTGATTCATTGAGCTTCCATTCATTTAATCCAAAAAGAAAAAGAAATAAAAAATAACCATATGAGAAGGAAAAAAGAAAGACACTAATATTGGCAATCTGCGCAATTGATCATGTAACAATTCAGTAGAAAATGATGATAAGCACTAGTATTTAAACATGGGCAAACATGTAGGTACCAGTATGCACACAATAGGTGCCACATCAATAGGGGCTTGATAGCAAATGATGATATTTCCAGGATCAAGACTAATAAAAAAATATAAAAATAAAAAAATAGAAAGAACACAACAAGCACGGATGCAGGTATTTATAGGAATGTACAACTTGTACAGGACCTGACTAGTACTGAAAAAATTGGACCAGGCCTGAGTGGTACCAGTAAATATCGAACAGGAGAGAAGTAAATAACTAAATATAACAATAAATTCTAACCCACAAAATTTGTTTTTCATTTAGTATTTTTACCTATGCTAGGTCTGACTGGTTCCATTACCATTAATGTACCTTGCTAATATGACAACTGGATTTGAAAATCAAGGGATATCAGTTCACTGAAATTTAAGAAAATGATATGATTGAGTCAAAATTTTGTAAAAATCCATTTTGCAATGTAATTTTGAGCCCCAAAGCATAGTCTAAAATACTAAAATGCTGTGAACTTGCATGGTGTTGTATACCAATACAATTAATGTGCCAATTTGGTTATATTTCCAGACTGGTATGAGAGAGATTAACACCCAGTAAAATTGGAGGAAAGGAATTGCATATCTTGTAAATATTTTTTACCTTCAAAGTGGATACGAAAGGAGACGGAGAGGAGAGAAGGAAGGAAGTAAGAGCCTTTTCTCTATCTCTCAGTTCTAAACAAGGATGAAGTGGAGACGAAGGGAGACGAAGAGGAGAGAGGCGGGCCAGGTGGCACGACGGAGAGGGAGAGAGGCAAGTCCGTGAAGCATAAGAGAGGGGTTCAGGGGAAGAGACGAATAGTCGGTGTTAGGTTTGATTGTTTGTGTTTGAACAAGAATCAATCGGATCTAAGTTTGAACTGTTGAACGGGTTGTCCAAATGCCCTTCAAGCTCGACCCGGTTTAACTGATCTGAACTGAACTTCGGACCTATTTGATTTAATCCAATTAGCAAGCCTAAGTACTGTTCAAATATTGTCCAACTATTGTCCGGCCCGTTTGTCCATAGACAAATCTGTCCAATTAGCAGGCCGCCCGTCTAGCATGATTTCACCATATCTCCTCAAATGTGTTTCCAGATTCTGGGAGATTGTTTCCCAAGGCACAAAAATAACTATATATTGGCAGAGAAACAGCAGAGGAAGACATCTTTCAACTTAGTTTTTATTCTATACATCTTTTTTATATTTTTCTCTCTTCTCCGCATGATTGAAGGCGATTGGAGTGAAGGA
Source organism: Carex pumila (assembly GCA_033356055.1). NCBI lineage: Eukaryota > Viridiplantae > Streptophyta > Magnoliopsida > Poales > Cyperaceae > Carex > Carex pumila. The sequence goes on along the minus strand of JARJHM010001079.1, from coordinate 60,184 downwards.
TTGAAGGCTTTCTTGAGCGAGCAAAGGTGAAGACAAGGGACAATGAGCAAGGAGAAAGGTGTATTCTATTCTATTTCTTGTTTTTCTCAGTTTTTATCATGTTTACTTTTATATTTCTTTTGGATATTAGCACGCCCATGAGATGTCAGATCTCTTCTATAGGGGCTTAGGCTTTAAACATAAATGTGCTAAAATCTACCTTAGTTCGATGTTTTTTTTCTCTATGATGATTATTTGCTTGCATGTTTGTTCTTGTTGATTTTATAATGCATATACTTGTATGATTTGTATGCTTGTTAATTAGCGTCCCATTTAGATTTAACAAACTTAAAGTGCGAGGATCAAAGAATTGATGGTACCAAATTGTATACATGAATAACTTTAGGATTAAGATTAGAAATGACCAAATCTATTTCTTAGTCTGGAACCACAAGAAACAAATGTTGAATTAAGGTGAATGACTTAATCGTGAAGACTCATATTTGATTGGGAGCCCTGGAATTGAACCAAATATTGGTATGAAGAACTTAATCATGAAGTATTGATATTTAGGAATAAACTAGGCTAACTTGTGCTTATGGTCTAGATAGCTAAGGTGAATGACTTAATCGTGAAATCCAAATTATATAGGCACATCATTAATTCATGAAAGTGATATTTTTTTATATTTAAGGCTTAGAAACCCCATAATTGCAAACATGAATTTAGAAACTAAGTGTTGATTTGACCAAGTGATTGTATGCCGAAAGCCCCTAGACTTCTATCTCATTAAACACAAAACTCATTTTATTTGTTTGATTTAAATTCAACTCTCACTTCGAATATTGAACCCACAAAACCAATTTTCAAACAAACATCACCCCCTATTTACTTTTATTGCACTATTTTAGGATTAATTAATTTAGTAAAAAGTAATATTTCACATTATTTTTAGATCGATACATTTTAGTACTATAAGGATAAGTTGTATAACTGACCTATTATTGTGTACGAAGGTTTATAAATTTAAAAGTGAAAAGTGCATTCAATTGACCCAATAATCCTATATCTAAAATGTACAACACTGATATTGTACCGGTTAGTTCTATTTTTACTAGTATGATACCAGTCCGTAACAGTGGTATTGGCCTATGAGTAGTGGTTCTGGTAAACACCTATGAGTACTGTGCATCCCAAAAATAGCCTCTAAATGAAAAACATTGGTTCCAAATCGAAATTGACAAAACTGTTGTACTTCCATATAAAGAACACTCAAGTGAACACACTAAAAAAAATTCTTGATTTTGAATTTTCTAGTGATTTTGGGTGAGTGTTTGAAGTCCATATCCTGAAAATGGGGCTGGTTCAAAAAAAAAAAAAAAAAAAATATATATATATATATATATATATATTATCAACCTAGAATTTGTCAGTTAGAAAATCACTGGTTCATAATAGTTCCTAAACCAATAAAATTTTGAAATTAATTAGGCATAAAGTTCAAGTATTGCTTGTCATTTCCATATAAAGAACTCCTAATTTGGCCAAGTTAATTGGTCACAATAAAATTGTGAAATCAGGTTGTCAGAATAATGGACAACATCTAAAAATTAAATTTCTAGCAAATAATTTATTTTGCTAGTTTAACATTGTCTTTTGTTATTCTCAGGCATTCATCCAAGTATAAATTAAGATTGAAATATGGAGGTTTCTTCAGATCAATCAAAAACTCTTACAGGAGAAAATATTGTTTTCGCTCTCAAAAAAGCATCTATATGGATAGTTGCTCATACAATTTGAATAAACTAATTGAAGAGGTGATCAAGCATTATCCATTAAGGGACGATCTAGTTTTTTGTGGACAGATAATTATCCATCAAGGGGCGATGAAGAGGTGATGAAGCATTATCCATCAATGAACTGATGAGAAAACACAAGTGTCGACATTGTGGTATGTATGGACATCATCAAAAGACTTGTAAGAACCCAGCACCTCTTGTGACTACATCTCAAATATTTGAATCTGGTACCTCTCAAAATGTATCTCAACCTACGACTGGTAAAAGGTTATCAAACTTATTTATGTTCTCATTATTTATGAATACCCTTGTAGATTTTTAATTGCTAACAATAATTTTTTTTTTTCAAATCAAGATATGAGGAAAGAATTCACATGCACATAAGAGTAAGAAATCGATGTCGTGTGATGACATGCATTTGACTGTCTAATAGTTGTGATGTGGTCTAATTTTTTGTTTTGATTATGGTAGCTTGCATTTTGTATGTTTAAAATCTTATTAGATACTACAATAGTGTGTTTTTTGGAATTTACTCTACCGACTTTTAAAAACTTGTTAGTACAATTAATATTGCAATGATTCTTTTGGAAAAGAACAGTTTTTATTTTTGTCTAATGCTAGTTATGATTATGATGTCATAATTTATTTATTATAGTAATGGTACAGTTCAGTGCTGGTACTAGTACGGTACGATTCAGTACTGATACAAAAAAAGTACAAGACAGTGAAATATTGAGAAAATACTTTAAAAAAAATGACTAATTTTATTTATAATTAGTTAAAAAGCAGTTTAATTTTTATGTACGTGAAGCTGGAGGAACTTTGAAATCTTTTGGCAAGATATGAGATAGCAGAGCATTAGTGCCATGAAGGAGATTTATGGAAGATTGGCAGGAAGAAAATCTATTATTTTTTCTTGTTCACGGGGATAGAAAAAAAAAAAAGGAAAAAGAAAAAACAAAGTAAAGCAAAAGAAGATTTGGATGCTTGCTTGGAGGTTATATATTAGCTTAACAAATTTTTAACTATTAAAATCATTGCGTAAAAGGTCAATAATACACTACTACATGCGATAGTGTCTTGTGCTTTTGAGTTGCTAATCTTGCCCAACAAGAGGAATCAATGTAAGTGAGGCAAAGAAGATACTTTAGTGGCTACATTCTCGTTGAGGAATAAATTAGTTAGGCAAAGAAGGTACTGGTATGGCTATGTACTGGTATTGGTACGATTTAATTTTGTTTTCTAGCAAACTGGTTTTAGAAGGGAAAATAAAAGAAAGGTAAAATGGGAATACATACAAAATTAATGTTAAATATAATGGATTGGACAAATATGTGAGTTTCTATTATTTGTAAGGATAAATATGTAATATTAAAAATTTTGAGGGATATACATGAAGTTCCCCCGTCATTGGATTCACATAAAAAAAATGCTATCTTCGAAGATAACATACAATTGCAGCCTAGCTACATAATAATAATTTAAGAGCGAATAAGAGATGATGACCAATACCAAACATTTTCACTTTATTAAAGAAAGCATAGAAGCAAATATTATATTAGTTGAGGACGGCATAATATAATTACGTTATAGATTTTTAACATAAATAAATGCCAACTTATCAACACTGAAGGGTGAAGCTAGATCACCATCCAATATATCATAACCAGTTGGCAACAAATAAGATATATAAATGACCAAAATAACAACATAATCAATCACCTTAATTATACAAGGTTACTATTACTTGAAACCAGCATAGAGACTTAGGAGCATATATCTGATACAACTCCTTTGAAATATTACATTGCGATCGGAACAAATATTTTATAAAATAGAATTCAATTCAATAGAAAAGAATAGAAAAGAAATGATTAGAATGGATTTGGAATTGAATTTTACATATCGGAAAGATTAAATTACACGATAGGATCCAATGTTTTTATACTATAAAAATACTCCAAGAATTTTCTTAATTTACAAAACAATGCCATCATTGAAAGGTTTCTTCCTAAACTTGCTGTGGTAGAGAAATGGAGAAAGAAGAAGGATTTGAAACTTACAACAAAGAGGAGAGAAGGCGAAGCAAGAACGAAGGCCTCTTTGAAATTCACGGCGACCCAGTGATTCGGCCCACACTTTAGGTATCTCTGCGCCTCTTCTTTCTCTTCAACCGTGACCTTTTCTCCAGCGACAAGGGCAACTGTGTAATTTCAGTTTGACGAAATTATTTCTTGTCAAATAAAATCATCTCTCTTTCTTAAGTTTTTGTTCCGATCAATCGACGAGTGAGAATTGTGATTCCATTTCTAGTTTGAGCCAGAAACATCTTATTCCGATCAGCAGGGGCCAGGGGCCAGGGCCCAGGGGGTTATTCATATACACCAAAGCGAGGATTTTGAAATATTCATATTGTGAAATTTTTTTGGTACAGATATTAAATGCTAGGCTAGGTCCAATAAGCGATTAATTTTCCAGAGGGGTTTAACTTAGCAATTAGCATCATCCCCTCCCAAATCCCAAATCCCAAAACCCAATCCACAGGACTAGGACTAGGACTAGGACTAGAGGCTAGAGCGCCGCGCGCAAGTTAAAAGTTCGCCTCCCTCCCCTCCTCTTGCATGGCGATGGATGCACTTAGAGTTTGGAGAGCGTCATCCCAACTAATGACCTTTGCCTCCAGATCCACCATCGCTAGACCAAGACCACGATTCAACTTCAACCTCCACACCAGCTACTACTGTTCCTCACCCTTTACTGTCTCCGCTTCCGCCACCGCCACGTCGGATAGTCGCCGCCGTACCTCTTCTTCCCCTAAAACCTCCGACCGCGAGTCTGTCCGTGCCATTCGTCTCAAAAAGGTCCCACCCACTATTTCTATTCCTTTCTCTTCTCTTCTCTTCTCTTCTCTTCTCTTCTCTTCTCTTGTATTTCAAACCTCATACATGCTATGCTATGCTATTATCTATCTGCCCATAGAAACTCGTCAGACTTTGACTGAGACCAAAATTATATAACTTGACCATACCTTGCCCCCAAACCAGCACAGCACCCGAGTTAAACGTCATGAAACTCCATTTCAGAATACCTGCCCAACTTCCAAATTTTAATGGTCAATGCAAACTTCATTTTTAATTATGTTTTTATCTTATCAATTCCTCTTTGCTATGCTAATAAATTGTTCAATTGGGATAACATGGGATAACATTGATCACACAGCATAAGAACAATGTACCAAATAGGACATCTCTGGTACCAACTGGGACCAACATTAGATACTAGTTTAGGTTGTCAAACTTTCAACTTATCTATTGGCAGGTAGAAGAGCTAAGACAAAAAGGTCACGAGCCATATGCATACACATGGGACAGAAGCCACACGGCAAGGCAAATACAACAAGGTTATGGATATTTGGAGAATGGTGAAGTCTTTACAGGAGTTGCAGTTTCACTGGCAGGAAGAGTAGTTGCACGTAGAGCCTTTGGCAAGCTAGTGTTCTTGACACTAAGAGATGATTCTGGTACAATACAGGTTTGTGTGTGGTAATATACCTAATAAAAAAGCTTCTTTAACAATTTAATTATTTTTATTGAGAATTTTGTATGTTAAACCCCGATATATATGGGCATTTTGTAATATGTCACCTCATAGGATTGCAAAGAACTGCTTTATGAATCATACCATCAGCATAGAGTAATGTCCCAACTGTTATTTTTAAGTTTGATTTTATGCTCACCATTTAGCTGCAATATTTGGAAAAGGTTGTCCCCAAATAGTTGTAGACGAGCAGATATGTCATGCTCTTTAAAGCTTGATTTTCAAAGAATTTGCATTCTCTAACAATAAAGAAATTAATTCGCAACTTTTCAGTCTCTAAAGCTAATTTGTTGCATCTGTTGTAGCTTTACTGTGAGAAGGAATGCCTTTCAGAGGATCAGTTCGCAAAATTAAAGTCATTTGTTGACATTGGTGACATTTTAGGTGCTAGTGGTTCCATCAAGAAGACTGAAAAAGGTTTTGTATAAAATGAATCCCTTCTGTAATGGGTTATAGGTTACAATTTTCGTGATTACAGTCAATAATGGTTTTGCTGTTTGGATTTTTTGAGCCAGTGCTATCATTCAGCAAAACCCAACCAAGCCCCAGCTTGACCTAATTATACTGCTTTTTGGCCCTGCAAATCCTACAATGGAGGCTCAGTTTAGTAAAAGTTTGCCTCCTTTTTCCCCTCAATTCTGAAATCAAACTTAATGTGCCAAAACTGAAACCCAGTTTTCCAAGTAATATAAAACAAACGGAGGAAGAACAAGAGAAAAGTAAAAATGGGGTGATCAAGCTATAAATGCAACCAAAACTGAAACCCGGCATGGTAATTTGTACATATTCTATTTGAGAAATTTGATCGAGATCTTGTTGTAAGTTGAAATTGGTGTTATTGCAGGGGAGCTATCAGTATATGTGAAGAATTTTGAAATCCTTACGAAGTCTTTGTTGCCTCTACCAGACAAGTTTCATGGACTGACTGATATAGATAAGAGATACCGTCAAAGGTTGGCTTATTAGTAATTGATCTTATTTTTCCCTATTTGGATTTTGGTGTGATGAACTTTGCTTCACCCAAAAACAGTAATTTCACGATTTATCTTTGACCACATTTTGAACTATTTTGTCCCATAGTGTGGCATAATTTTTCTTTATCATTATTCGGTTAGTAATTTTTATCCTGATTATAATCTTTAATAAACTTATCTGTTACAAAAGTCCTAATGTATAGTTAGCTAGTTTTATGTCTAGAATCTCAGTTCTTTCCTTTTAACAATGAATAAGATATTGCAGTAATGACCGATGTGTAAGCGGCATTGAAATCTTTTTGTTTTTTTGTCATGGGCAGGTATGTTGACATGATTGCAAATCCTGAGGTGGCTGATGTTTTTCGAATAAGAGCTAAGGTGGTTAAAAGAGAGTATGCTATGCCATGTTTTTTCCTTTACTGTTAAGCATTTTTGCAAAATATATATACTAGGGGAAAATAAACCATGATAGATCATATGAACATGTTAAGTATCACTAATTAGTATGGATGCACTAAGTGCCTTTAGCTTTTGATGGCTTAGGTTAAAATATTTTCTAGCTTTCAACATATAAATAGTCTATCCCATCTTCCCTAGTTATGGTTCAAAGTAATTTGTGAAAAAGAAATTCAAATAAGAGGTTTCAATACTAGGCATGAAGGGCTTTATATATATATATATATATATATTTGCCAGTTCCTTTAACATTTTGGTTTGTCCCTTTGCTCATGCACCATTTAGTTATTTTATTGTACAATATAACATACTTTATTATTAATGCAGATTGTTTCAGAGATACGCAAGGCAGTGGAGTCATTTGGTTTTATAGAAGTTGAGACTCCAGTTCTTCAGGTCTGCAGCTCAATCTTTTAATTTTGTTGGCCTTTTCTTTTGTTATCTTCCTCTTCTTTGTTTTTCTTGTCAGTCATTTGGAAATTTACTGGCATATCAGGGTGCAGCTGGTGGTGCTGAAGCTAGGCCATTTGTGACATACCATAATTCTCTTGGGAGAGATCTTTATTTGAGAATTGCAACTGAGTTACACCTCAAACGAATGCTGGTGAGGAGGTCGTTATTGTAACTGTCTTGTATTTAATTGTTTCCCATCGCCTGTCAGTATTGTTTTTATCTTTTTGCTGCTATTTTAGTTTGTCAAATTGGATTTAATTGTTTCTATTGATGGCTAATTTCTGTCCTCTACTGGCTTACCCATTGTTCTTTTAGAAATTGGTTTTCCATGCATGTATTAGCCATCTAGTATCATCTTTCTATTTTATAGTGCTGCTATGTGTGCATTATAAAGTATTGTTTTGGATTGTCAGGTAGGTGGACTTGAGAAGGTATATGAAATTGGAAGAATATTCCGAAATGAAGGAATTTCTACTCGTCATAATCCTGAATTTACTTCCATCGAGGTAAGCATAATTCCCTTTCATGTAAATTTTTTATGTTTGTGACAGCTCTTAGCATGACCATTTTTGAATTCTCCAAATATTCCTCTGTATTCTTCAAGTCTACCTTGTTAAATATGTAAAGCGAGAGAGAAATATAAATGTATTCTAATCTTTATTTCTTGATCAGCATTCAACAGTATATGTACACCCTTTATTTATAGGGAGAGATGATTAATACAGAAGTACATAGCAGCATACATAATCATAATCTGTTGCAACTAACTATCTCAACTGAACTAACTAATCATCTAATTAACTTTGACTATGTCTGTTGACTGATCCTGAACTGATGCTCTATTATTCCTCCCCCCCCCCTCCCCAACAAGCTGAGCTGGAGGGTAGAAAGAAAGAAGGCCAAACTGAGGTGCATCCAACGGTTTGGTGAAGATGTCAGCAATCTGGTCCTTGGAAGAGAGGAATTGAATTTGGAGCGATTGGTTTGCAACCCGCTCGCGCACGAGGTGGTAATCAATCTCCACATGTTTTGTGCGAGAGTTAATCATAGGATTAGACGCCAAGAATGTGGCGCCGATGTCGTCGCACCATAGAATCGGTGGAGAAGGAATGGTCACATGGAGTTCGGCCAACAAGTACCAAAGCCAAACTAGTTCGGAACTGGTGATAGCAAGTGACTCGTATTCCGCCTCAGTGCTGGAACGAGCAACTGTAGGCTGCTTTTTGGACCCCCAAGATATGATACTCGCGCCAAGAAAGACACAAAAACCAGAGGTGGATTTGCGATCATCCGGTGAGCCGGCCCAATCGGCATTGGAGAAAGCGTGGAGAGAAAGTGAGGAGCTTGGTTGGAGGGTAATGCCATGATAAAGGGTGCTCTTGAAGTAGCGGAAAATGCGCTTGACCGCTGCCCAATGGGTCGTGGAGGGGGCTTTCATGAATTGGGACACTTTGTTGACCGAGAAGGCGATGTCAGGGCGGGTAAGAGTGGTGTATTGGAGAGCGCCAACAATGGAGCAATAAAGGTGCAGATCATTGAAGTGGTCACCATTAAACTTGGAGAGGGTAGTTTTGGGGCACATGGGGGAGGGAAGGGAGTTGAGTCAAGCATGTTTGCACATGTCAAGACATCTGTGATGTACTTGGATTGGGAGAGATGTCTTGACTAACTAACTTTGACTATGTCTGTTGACTGATCCTGAACTGATGCTCTATTAATATGAATATTAATTAATTGAAAATTTAATGTTGCTTAGATGTATGAAGCATATTCGGATTATGAAAGCATGATGTATTTGGCTGAGGAAATTGTAACTAGATGTGCTATGTCTATTCATGGGAAGCTTCAAGTAGATTATCAGGTAAGTCATACAGAGTATTAACAGGTTCAATCCCTTTTCAATTCTGTTCATCTCTGTGTTTCGTATCCATTTTTACTTTGAGCATATTTCCAGTAAAAGTATAATGCGTGGTATTCTATGCTTCACCTACTCTTATATTGCCAAGACTTCAGTAGGAACAAGGTGTGACCGCTTAACTGGTATATTTAACCAGGGAACTGAGATATCTTTAATGAGACCATGGAGGAGAGAGACCATGCATTCTCTTGTCAAAGACGCGACTGGAGTTGATTTCCATGAGTTTGGAAACAATGTCGAGGCTGCTAAAGAGGCTGCAATAGGCATTTTTAAAGCTCGCTCAGAAGGAAAAGATAATAGTAGCAGTCTTGTAGAAGCCTGCTCATCTGTTGGTCATGTTCTCAATGAGGTAAAACTCGAGGGCCTCCATATCAGTTATTATTCATGCCTTGAATAATAGTGCTGTACCGTTCTAATCTTGTATGTCTGAACTAAATTTGACTAGCTAGATCCACGTTGCTGATGGTCCAATAAGGGGACCTTTATTTTATCTGAATTATGTGTGAATATACGGTTCAAAACTTATCATCCACATTGGACAGTCCAAACGCCTACATTGTTCCTACTATTCATGTGAAGTATAGCAGCCCAGGAAAATATGAAATGTTTTAGTTAATGTCTTCTATGGATACTTTAACTTCGATTTACCATAGCATCCATACCTGGTACTGAAACTGTATGCAGCTCTGCATCTTGCTGTACCAGTCATCTTGCACTATACTCGTGTGATGTGGTTTCCAATTCATGTCCTGTCTTGGTATATGTATTGTCTAAGTTTCAGTAGTCTGTTGCAATGCTTGTTTTGCCAGTTACATTCCCTGATTTATTATGGATTTGTAGTTTAAATTTGTAGACTCAAATATGCATGTTAGCTGACAAAAATGAACTTGCTTAGTTTATAGAATTTGATTAATTTCAACCATTTTCAGGTTTTTGAAGCAGTTGTTGAGCCTACTCTTATACAGCCAACTTTTGTTCTTGATTACCCTATCGAGGTTTCACCACTCGCCAAACCCCATAGAAGGTTCCTTTTGAATTATCAAAATGTTATTCTAATTTGTATATGGATCACTAGGTTGCCAATTACATAGTGTGTCTCTAAGTAGCATACTTTGGACCTGCATCTGATGCATATGAGATGGACCCAGATGATCAGCATATAATTCATATCGGATACTCCAGCTATTGTATCTGGTTAATTTAGTATGAAAATTTTGGAGAATACAGCCTCTGGATATCCCTGTTCAGATTTATGCTTGAATTTCCAGCTTCCTACATCCTTGTAAGAGGGCTCAGAATTGGGAAGGCTATGCTCAAGGCCATAAGGCCGGTTATAGTTCTCCCGAGTTTTTCTAAAATTTTGTACTCGAGTCTTGTGGAATTTTGATTAATATAAACATTTGATCTGCTTGCATGTGAGGCCCTGATTTTTCATTAATTTGTTTTTAATCTTTTAATTGCCTAATAAAACCATCATTATAACTACATTTTTTTTTTATTGGAATTCCTTATTCCTCTGTAAATAAAAATTTTGTAGTACACATAATAATCAATGTATTTATAGAAGTAGGATAAAAAAACTATATGAAGTGTATTGTACCTTAGTTTTTGGAAAACTTGCATTGTTATTGTTTTCAATAAGAAATGGTGCTCACATCCTATACCATGCAATCTAGCTTTGGCTGTCTTTTTAAGTTCAATAGCATATTAGACATTTTAGTTAGAGGGCATTTGTAAATGCATAACATCTTTTTTTTTCTTTTTTTTTTCTTTTTTTTATGGCAGATATGCTGGATTGACTGAAAGATTTGAACTCTTCATTTGTGGACGTGAAATCGGGAATGCTTTTTCAGAACTTACAGATCCTATCGATCAGGTAACCCCCCCCCCCCCCCCCCCCCCCCCCCCCCCCCCCCACACACACACACACACAACAGACACTGAAACAAAAAAAAACTATATAAGAAAGTTTCTTATAAAAAGAATAAAAATTACTTGACCTTGGAGCATTTCTTTTTATTGTGATTAATACGGCAGAGGAGTAGATTTGAAGATCAGATAAAACAGCACAATGCGAAAAGAGCTGCCCTCGCATCAAAATCAAAATCAAAATCAAGTGAAGAATCAGAAAAGGCAAATAATAGCGATGATGATGATGATGATGATTACTCTTACGAAGTAACTCTAGATGAGGACTTCTTAACATCCCTAGAATATGGCATGCCCCCTGCTTCTGGCATGGTATACTGTTTTTTTTTTTTTTTTTTCTAAATTTTATTCTTATTACACACTGATATTGGAGGTGCGGCACATGACATAAGAAAAAACAACAGAAGAACACCTAGAAATTAATTTTATCAAAAGAGCATACTACAAATGAAAGATTAAGTTTGCTTATTATTTATGCATTAGTGGAATTTATTCTAACAGGCTGTTTGTTATTGTTTTAGGGGCTTGGAATTGACCGGCTGGTTATGCTTTTGACAAATTCAGCCAGTATAAGAGATGTGATTGCCTTCCCTGTTTTGAAAGTACAGCAATAAAGTTTTGATCATGTCATTCGTTTGAGGTTTTGATTATTGCCAGTACAAGGTTTCCATTGTTAGCTCGGATTGGAACTAATTAATAATGGATGTCATTTGGTGGGAATAGGAATAGGAATAATTTGCATTGATTGTTATTTTAATAGAGTTAATCATTGGGGAAAAGAAATACGGCTGTAGTGTTGCTGTGAAACCAATATTGGAAGAGATTTTTGTTAACTTAACAATTAGCTAGGAATGAATTTATAAACTTTTGAACTGTCGTCAATAAATATTAATAAATAGGAAATGGGGGTGTTAGGTGTAGTCGGAGCTGTTTGATCTACTTCAAAATTAGTGTAAATGATATATATATAGGATCTATCTAAATTATTGTTGGTAGCATTTCAGCAAAGGTGTTGTCGGGGCTATATTTAGCCGTGTGATATTCAAACAACAAATTCAAACCGTTAGATATTTAATCTATATTATAATCTACTTGGACACCAAATTTTACATTTTTTGGAATTTTTTTTACTATATATTAAGTTGATTTGGAAACCGTTGATTGCAGTAAATTTCTGCAGCATTGAAATCAGTGGTTTTTAAACCAGCGTAATATATAGTAATAAAACTTCAAAAAATATAAAATTTGGTCTCTAAGTAGATTTTAATATAGATTAGCAGCATTTCAGCAGAGGTGCTGTTGGAGTTATATTTAGCTGTGTGATGTTCAAATAACAAATCCAAACTGTTAGATATTTAATCTATATTATAATCTACTTGGAGACCAAATTTTACATTTTTTGAAATTTTTTTACTATATATTAAACTGGTTTGAAAACCGCTGATTTCAATAAATTTCTGCAGCATTGAAATCAGCGGTTTTTAAACCAGCTTAATATATAGTAATAAAATTTAAAAAAATGTAAAATTTGGTCTCCAGGTAGATTTTAATATAAATTAAACATCTAACGGTTTGGATTTATTGTTTGGACATCACAAAATAAAATAAAAAACAGCGGCAGCAAATTAGCCACAACATATATATATATATATATAGAGAGAGAGAGAGAGAGGGAGAGAGAGAGAGAGGAGAGATCAAGTTACAACTTTTTTGAGTTACAACAATTTTTATTTTATTTTGAAAGTCCAAATCGTTGATCCAAACCGTTAGATATGATCTCTACAATAAAATGTGCTTGGAGACCAAATTTTACATTTTTTGGACATTTTTTACTATTTATTAAGATGGGTACAAAAACTAGTCAAATTCAGACCATTGAATTTTGTACCCATCTTAATAAATTAAAAAATTTCAAAAAATATAAAATTTGGTCTCCAAGCACATTTTATTGTAGAGATCACATCTAACGGTTTGGATCGACTATTTGGACTTTCAAAATTAAAAAAAAAACTTGTTGTAACTTGATCTCTCCTCATATATATATATATATATATAGAGGAGGGATCAAGTTACAACATTTTTTGAGTTACAACAAGTATTATTTACATTTTCAAAGTCCAAATCATCGATCCAAATCGTTAGATGTGATCTCTACAATAAAATGTGCTTGAAGACCAAATTTTACATTTTTTGGAATATTTTTACTATTTATTAAGGTGGGTACAAAACCTAGTCAAATTCATACCATTGAATTTTGTACCCATCTTAATAAATAGTAAAAAATTTCCAAAAAATGTAAAATTTGGTCTCCAAACACATTTTATTGTAGAGATCACATCTAACGGTTTGAATCGACGATTTGGACTTTCAAAATTAAAAAAAAGCTTGTTGTAACTTGTTGTAACTCAAAAAATGTTGTAACTTGATCCCTCCTCTATATATATATATATATATAGAGTTGGGCTACGGTACTTCGCGAAGTTAAGCGAATGTTTTACTTCACGTCTATATCTTCAATTACAAAGTTCAAAATGTCGATCCGAACCGTTCAAGTTGATCTCTATATTAAATTGTGCTTGCAGACCAAATTTTATATCTTTTGGAAATTTTTTACTATTTCTTTAGAATTTTTGAAAATCACTGTTTTTCAGAAAATTCTGGACCATCCAAAACAGGGATTTTCAAAAATTCTAAAGAAATAGTAAAAATTTTTCAAAAAATGTAAAATTTGGTCTGCAAGCACAATTTAATATAGAGATCAACTTGAACGGTTCGGATCGACATTTTGAACTTTGTAATTGAAGATATAGACGTGAAGTAAAACATTCGCTTTACTTCGCGAAGCACCATAGCCCAACTCTATATATATATATATATATATATATATATATATATATATATAGAGTGACTAATATGTATTCGTAAGCACTTTGGTCGAAATGCTTACGGTCCAAATTTGATTTTTCAAAATCCAAACGATTGATCTGAACTTTTCATCTTGTTCTCCATATTAATATGTGCTTGGAGACCAAATTTTATATTTTTCTGAATTTTTTTACTATTTATTAAGTATTTTACAAAATTGTTGATCCAACGGTAGCTTAACAAAACAGTAAAATCAGTAGCTACCGTTGGATCAACAATTTTGTAAAATACTTAATAAATAGTAAAAAAAATTCAAAAAAATATAAAATTTGGTCTCCAAGCACATATTAATATGGAGAATAAGATGAACAGTTCAGATTGACCGTTTGGATTTTGAAAAATCAAATTTGGACCGTAAGTATTTCGGTCTAAGTGCTTACGAATGCATATTAGTCTCTCTCTCTCTCTCTGTATATATATATATATATATATATACAGTGTTTTAATATTCGGTTCTTATTTGGTATTCGGAAAGTCACCGAATACCGAATATACAGTATGCGGCCGAATATTCGGATTTATATATTCAGATTTTCAAATAAAAAATTATAGGCATTAACTCTAATAAACATAGATAAACATTACAAATAAACATAAATAATTAACTTAGTTGATGAATTAAACGTGTATTGATCATGAATGAATGAATTACTCATTTCCAAGTAAAGAATAAGATGGGTTTTACCAGTGGGAGCCACACGCAAATCACAAAAATCAGAATTAATATCAGAGAAGTTGCTCAATTTGTAGCAAGTAGGAGTGTTAATAGAATTGTAAATAATTAATACATAGCTACGTGGCAGGAAGGAAGGCATCAAGGGAGTATTCGTCGGCTCAATATTCTCAGGCCCGCTACCATTTATTAATAAAATAATGAATCTATTGAAGAACGAAAGAAACTGTCCGATATAATCAATGGGTTTTAGTCCCACAATGTTAAACCAAAATAGAAGCATCGGACAGAAGCCTTTAAAAGTAGCGAGCGCTAGGGGTCAGAAAGCGTATAAAAAAAATCAATTAACTGGGTTGGAGTCCGGATAAGGATTGAGAACAGATTTTCGGATCATATTCAATATTTAATCTGTATAAAATTTGTACGAAACCGAATATTCAACCGAATAAGTTAATTCTATTCGGATTTCTACTGAATACTATATTCGGATCATATATAGCTTCGGATTTCTACTGAATACTATATTCGGATCATATATAGCCGGACCAGGAGGTGTGGTGCAAGCGATTGAGGTGTAGTGCAATCGATTGTATATTAGTCTATCTCTATATATATATATATAGAGACAGGCTAATATGTTTTCGGTAGCACTTCGGCTGAAGTGTTGCCACTTCATTTTTTATTTTTCAAAATTCAAACAGTCGATCCGAACCGTTCATCTTATTCTCCATATTAATATCTGCTTGGAGACCAAATTTTACATTTTTTAGAATTTTTTTGCTATTTATTAAGCCACTTTGAAAATCCTTGATCCAACGGTGGCTTGCCAAACAGTAAAATCAGGAGTTCACCGTTGGATCAATGATTTTCAAAGTGGCTTAATAAATAGCTAAAAAATTCCAAAAAATGTAAAATTTTGTCTCCAAGCAAATATTAATATGGAGAACAAGATGAACGGTTTGGATCGACTGTTTGGATTTTGAAAAATCAAAAATGGGGTGGCAGCACTTCGGTCGAAGTGCTGCCGAAAGCATATTAGCTTGTCTCTCTCTCTCTCTATATATGTGTGTGTGTGTGTTTTGGCTAATATGCTACGGGTAGTTAAGAGGCCTTCGTGCTACGGCTCGGATTTCGAGTTTTCAAAATTCTAACGGTCAATCCGAACCATTCATCTTGTTCTCCATATTAATATGTGCTTGGAGACCAAATTTTACATTTTTCTGAATTTTTTTACTATTTATTAAGCCACTTTGAAAACCCCTGATCCAACGGTAGTTTCTGGTTTTATTGTTGGGTTAAGCCACCATTGAATCAGGGGTTTTCAAAGTGACTTAATAAATAGTAAAAAAATTCATAAAAATGTAAAATTTGGTCTCCAGGCACATATTAATATGGAGAACAAGATGAATGGTTCGGATCAACTGTTAGGATTTTGAAAACTCAAAATCTGAGCCGTAGCATGGAGGCCTCTTAGCTACCCATAGCACCGTAGCCACATCCTATATATATATATGGTCCGGCTAATTTGCTGCCGGCAGTGTTGCCAGCCCTTTTTCGTGTTTGTGATATCCAAACAACAAATCTAAACCGTTAGATATTTAATCTATATTATAATCTACTTGGAGACCAAATTTTACATTTTTTGAAATTTGTTTACTATTTATTAAGCTGGTTTGAAAACCACTGATTTCAGTAAATTTATGCAGCATTGAAATCAACAGTTTTCAAACCAGCTCAATAAATAATAAAAAAATTCCAAAAAATATAAAATTTGGTCTCCAAATAGATTATAATATAGATTAAACATCTAAACTGTTAGATGTTTAATCTATATTATAATCTATTTGGAGACCAAATTTTACATTTTTTGGATTTTTTTTACTATTTATTAAGCCACTTTGAAAATTGCTGATCCAACGGTAGCTTCTGATTTTACTGTTCCAAACATTCACCGTTGGATTAGCAATTTTCAAAGTGGCTTAATAAATAGTAAAAAAATTTCAAAAAATGTAAAATTTGGTCTCCAAGCACATGTTAATATGGAGAACAAGATGAATGGTTTGGATCGGTCATTTAGACTTTGAATCGGTGATTTATGATCCAATGCACACCATGACCTATGCATTGCAATGCACCATAGCCCATCTCTCTCTATATATATATTTATGAATTTAGAAGGTGATTGTATGGCTTCGATGAGACACCCACCACCACCGGATTAAATTTGGTATGATCCTATCATAGCACTCCCTTCCCCAAATAAATAAATAAATAAATAAATAAATAAATATAATATAGCAAATGAGTAAAGCAAATATTAATGATGATGATTATAATTAGCTAACATGCATCAAATCAAAAGAGTATGTATGTTTCCGAACTTGGGCCTCGCCAAGTCGGCCCTCGTGCTCACTTTGTTTTTTATAATTTTTCTTATTTGGGCCTTCTCAAATAGCCCGTAGGCTGACCGCTGGCGTTAACATCAGTTGTCACAGCTAGCGCCTACCATTCCCTACGAGTGCGTATCCTCTGAGATATCTCAACTTTTGCGTGACCGACGTGTCCGGTGCCTATTCGGGGGTGATGTAGGGGGTCAGTATTATGTATGCTCTGAGATTCGTGCAGAACGTATTTAAACGGTTGGGATTTTCCATAAAGTCACGCAAAGTTTGAGATATCTCAGAGGATACGAATTCATCCCGTAACTACCTCCCTAGTCCCTCCCCTCCTCCAAAGTTTGAGATATCTCAGAGTGATGGCTTCCACGCCCCTCCCCTCATCATCTCTCTTCTACCCCGCCTCCACCTCCACCTCCACCTCCACCTCATTCCCCTCCTCCAAATTCCAAAAACTCTCTTCAAAACGGAACCAGATTCAAATATCAAGATCTCCCAGAGAGAAGAATGACAAGGAGAAGGAGAGGAAGGAGGAGGTGAACCGCAAGATTGCCTCTAGAAAGGCCATTTCGGTTATTCTGCGCCGGGAGGCCACCAAAGCTGTCATAGAGAAGAAGAGAGGCGGTACCAATTCAAAGAAGCTCTTACCCCGCACCGTTCTCGAGGCGCTTCACGAGCGCATCACCGCTCTTAGATGGGAATCGGCACTCCAGGTACCATCCCTAATAGCTAATAGCTAATAGCTCCTTCCTTCCCTCCATCCCTCCTTTAGTTGGAACTTAATGAAATAGAGCCCAATTTCATTTCCCAAGGAAAAACAAGGAAAAAAACACAACTCTGCTAATCAATCATATTATATTACTCACTTTTTTCATAATATAACATTCATCCGTTAGGTGTTTGAGCTATTGAGAGAACAGATGTGGTACCGGCCAAACACCGGCATTTACATCAAACTCATGGTCATGCTCGGCAAATGCAAGCAGCCAGAGAAAGCACATGAACTTTTTGTAGCAATGCAGGGTGAAGGCTGTGTCATAAACCACGAGTCTTACACTGCCTTGCTTTCAGCTTATAGTAGAAGCGGTCTCTTTGATGAGGCCTTTTCTCTCTTAGAAAAAATGAAGAACACTGCTGGCTGTCATCCTGATGTGCACACATATTCAATCCTCATAAAGTCATGCCTCCATGTATACGCATTTGATAAGGTTTGGGATTTGATGCTCGATATGCGGAACTATGGTGTCAGGCCTAACACAGGTCACATATAATACACTTGTTGATACATATGGAAGAGTAGGAAGGTACATAACCCATTCCTTTTCCTGCACATACACTTTTCCTATAAGAAAATAAACCCAATTACAACTGCATAACACTACTTCAAGTAGTACATGCACATGGACAAAGACACTGTAAATCAAATAATTCCTACAAATCACACAGGGAGGAGATGAAGAATCTCATTACATGATAATAGTATACTGGTATCTAATTCCTTTGTTTGTAAACTAGGTTTGAAGAGATGGAAGCTATGCTAGTAGAGATGCTCTCCAGCCAAGATTGCACTCCTGATGTATGGACGATGAACGCCACACTTCGTGCTTATGGTACCAGCGGTCAAATTGACACCATGGAAAAATGCTATGACAAATTTACCAAATCAGGTATCTCCCCAACCATCAAAACCTTCAACATCCTTCTTGACTCGTATGGGAAGGCCAAGATGTTCCAAAAAATGGGTGCTGTTATGGAATTCATGCAAAAGTACTACTACTCCTGGACCATTGTCACTTACAATGTGGTGATTGATGCATTTGGCCGAGCTGGTGAACTGAAACAGATGGAGTACATATTTCGGCTGATGAAATCAGAGAGAATTAAGCCAAATTGTGTGACGCTTTGTTCTCTAGTAAGGGCTTATGGGAGAGCAGGGGATAAGGAGATGATAAAGGCTGTCATAAAATTGATTGAGAATTCAGATGTGTTGTTGGACACAGCGTTTTTTAATTGTTTGGTTGATGCGTATGCAAGAGTTGGTTGCTTGGGGGAGATGCAAGGGGTTTTGGATATGATGGAAAATAAAAAGTGCAAGCCTGATAAGGTAATAATTAATACAATGGTTAGAGCTTTTGTTAGTAAAGGTATAAATGACCAGAGAGTGCAAGATCTTAGAAATTTGCTCAAAAGATGATGAATTGGATTTTTCTTCTAAATGGGTTTTTGCTTCCCGTGAAGAATTTTGATATATGTAACTTGAGAACTGTATATGTTTTTTGTATTGTGTATTCTGTATATGCTTAATTTTTGTAGAGAAATAAAATACTTAATGTTTTGATAAAAAAAAAAAAATCAGAAGTTGTCATGAATACACTATCAGTTAACTCTAAATGAGAAAAATAAACAGAACGGCTGATCCAACGCTCAAATATATTGTCATTAAAATTAGCGATGTCAATGTCAATGTCACGTAAATATAACTCTGCAGCAAAGACAGCTCGTGTCATGGGGCATCACAGAGAGCATGGATTTTAGCCTAGCAAAGATCTGTGAAGACTATTGCATGGTAATGATTTCGCTCAGGCTTCAGATGGAGTGAAAAATTCATCCCAAGTTCATTACAGAAGCAAGGGGAATTGAAACACTGGTGGAAAACAATAAGTTGAGAAGAAATTCTATGATGCAAGATTCTGTTGCATTAAGCAAGTTTTATTAACAAAATCTGATTGCCGCTAGGCTACTTAAGAGGAAGAGAGCAATGGAAGCATCAACTCTGAAGAGAACTTTTCTCCATGCATGTGATATGTTATCTTTATCTTTCCTCCATGCATGTTCGTCCTTGTATACTATTAAAAGAACACATTAGAGCTTCTAATAACACTGCAATTTGGTGATATAATAATGAATTATTCATTACGAAAACTCATGTACACAATAAAATTCTAACAAACTTCAATAAGATTGATTACTCTCCAACCTTTTTTTGGGCATGCATTCTTCTATACATCCAAAGCTACTTTAATTTCAGAGTCTGATCAACGGACCAAAATTAAACCTGCCTGTAACTTAGATGTATGTTCAAAGCTCTGCCTTCATACAAACAAGTCCAAGTATTCATATGCCTGCCGCCTCTTAAAATGTAGCAAACTTGCATAGACCCGGTCCCATACACCAATATATAGAGAGTCATCATCTGGGCCCAGAGAAATTCCTGAAATCTCCCCAAAAAAGTCAATCTCTTGCCTCTTGTTATAATTTAGAGATGAGTTGTAAACATGCACGAAATCTGCGGCTTCAGCAAAGAACAAGAACTGGCCATCAGGTGAGTAACGGACAGACCGGATCGCACCAATGTTTCCTTTTAAGACTGAGAGAGAAGAAGAAAGGTTCCGCACATCCCATATGCGGCACGACTTGTCTTGATTTCCAGTTGCAAAATAGATGCCGCTTGGATGCCATGCTGAAGCAAATGAGTAGTCTACATGCCCCGACAGTTTAGATATTACCTAAAAATTGCGAATGTTTTTTATAATGAATAAGACTTACAAGTGCTCAATTTGGGAAATTTGTTAAATTCATCTCCTTCCTCATTGTTGCTATCAAAAGTCAGCTTTACTTGCTCTTTATCTCTAGAACAAGTTACATGAAATTTGTTCTTCTGGAGAGAAGCATGAACAGACCTAGACTTTTTCTTTACTCCGGTAGCCATTATATGATATCATGATAACAACACCAAGTACATAAAATCAAGCAGCAAACAACAATCTATTGATAATAGCAATTAGTGGTTCGCTTATTCTTTGATATTTAGAGATAATTGCTTAATTCATACAAGTATTACTTTGGATAAATTATTATTTACCTTGCCATTTTGTGAATCAGCAAGTAATCCATCTCGGTCATCTCCAAGCACAGTCATTAACTTCCTATCTGGGCTTATTGATGTATGCTGACAACAACAATAACAAATTTCAGTGAGAGAGAAAGTTTGCCACAGTTTCGGATTGCATGATAAGAAAATAAATACATGGAGTAGAACTAGGGTGTTCTGAAGTTCACCAAGTCACTTTGTGAACTCAACTCTAAAACCTATCAGATTGGTTTTAAATAACAAATCCAAACCGTTGAAACCCATCTACCTTACTAGTGATATATCTACATGCGAAAATTTTACAATTTTCGAATTAATTTGTATAAAGTCAAGTGGTCAAAAAGGTTCAAAAAATAAATGCATTAAAATTAATTTATAAACCTTCTAATTTTGACTGCTTGACTTTATACTAAATTAATTTGAAAGTCCAAAATTTTCACATGCACACGCATTACTTGTAAGGTAGATGGGTTTCAACGGTTCGGATTCGTCATTTTAGAGTTGAGTTCACAAAGGGGCTCGGTGAACTTATGAATACCCTAGTTCTACTCAAATACATGATATTGATTAACTTACATTAACAGACCATGGGAAGCGAAAGTGATTTCTAAGTTGAAACTTCTCTACATCAAACTCACGAACACGGCAATCATTGTTTGCGACCATGAAGTGGGTCCCACCTCTACAAATTTATAAAGTCATTAGTTAGACTGGATTCAATGTCCAATAGCTTTGCAGTAGTGGGATGATAAATAAAGCAATTACCTGAAATCCTTGTATATTTCAATAGCATTTGTGATAGCATTTTCATCAAAGGTCGTCCTCGCACAGAAGCTAACTCCTTGTCGATCCAAAGCCTATACAACAACAATACACAAAAGTATTAATACCAGGAGCAGGTTTGATTATCACAAGCATTTTTTGTAAGAAATGCTTACCTTACAAATAAGTTCTCCCTGAAACCCCCCAGCAATCAACAAACCCTCGTTCACTGTAAATGTAGTTACATTTACTCCAAAGAGCCCTTCTTGTACACTTCCCGGATATCTCTGTAAATCAGCATAGCAGTTAGATTTTAAGTTATTCTATTTATGTCATAACAGTAGAAAATTCTTTTCACCCCCACTCCCCTCTCCAAATACCAGAAAACCACCCAAAAAAGGCTAAATGAAAGGCCTCTCTTGGAGCCATTTTTTTTTTTTTACCATCTTTGAAAAAAAAGAAGATAAACCCTTTCGCCAGTTTTTCTGAAAATTTCCATATTTACCAGGTTCGCAGGTTATACCTGCGAAACCAGCAGGCTCATCCCACAGATTCCCTTTATAAATGGTCCCGCAGATTATATCTGCGGGACCAGCCTGCTGGTTTCGCAGGTATAAATGAGTGCTTAAATTGTTTATTTATTTTTAAATGGTCCTACAGAAATTCCATTTTTAAATGGTCCCGCATATTATATCTGCAGGACCAGCCTGCTGGTTTCTCAGGTATAAATGATTGGTTAAATTGTTAATTTTATTTTTAAAGATGGTAAATAGAAACTTGGTTGGATATCAGATGAGGAAAATCAAACGAGAGGGAAAAAAAGAAAATATGCACAGCAATACAACTTAGGGAACAAAAAGGATCATATACAAATGTAAAATTAATAAAAAAGATCGTACTACAAGTACTATAAAGCATGGTTTAAATAATCAATAAATCCTAATGCAAGTCAACACAATTAACTACTAAGAAGAGAAAGAAAAGTAAGACCTCAACTGGGGTCACTTGTCCCGAAAAATTCAGCACTTCAGTCAATTTGTGCGATAAAGATGACCAATGATATACAGCTGATGCATCTGACATGAAGTACACATCATGCTTAGAAGTTGCCCATACCAGGTTCCTTAGCTGAAAAAGAATATAATAAAGTAACTTTCTAGGTGAGAAAAACAAAAATCAGTATTCATTTAACAGAAAAATATTAATTGCTAGTAGCTCTATGCATAAGCTGGTTTACTTCTTCTTGAAAGCCTTTACTGGGTGAAGGTTAACCTTCTGATATTAAAGGAAAGTATATATGAATGTTCCCTATCATATAGTAACAGCAAAAGTCAAATTCACCTGGAAGTGAAGGATCAAAGGATTGACTGCTCTAGCATTATACTGGAAGTCATAATAAGTACTGCCCTTCTTTACTTGCTTGCATGTCTAACCAAAAGAATACCAAATAAAAATTAAATGAAGAAAATAAAAATGTCTTACAAAAGTAAAAGCCATGCTACCTCATAATACATACATCACTAATCAGTCAAAAATAATGTAACTCTAATGGCTCCTTTAATTACAACCTAATTGAGGTTTAAGTTTCTTTCTTTAATTGGCCACAAGGCGGTACCGAAAGCTTGTTTTCTTGAGGTTTATTATCAAGATAATGAGGTCATTTGTTCAAGCTTAAGAGAGATTAACTGATACAATAAGATAATTCAAAGGCAGGAAATGGATAAAGAATGCAAAATTAAAGAAAACAGCAGAAAATAAAACCAAATTGTTCGAGGTGTTGTAAAAAAGAAACATACCTTTTCCACAAGGTCACTAGAGTTGGGAAAATTTTCATAGTTCTTGTATTGCTCTACACGGGTTTTTCTATATTCCTGCTTGGTAACTTGTAATCTGTCCCAAGGAATTCCTTGTATGTCTTTACCTCTCCTTGCTTCTGCAGCTGATGTATCTGTGATCCTTATAAGCTGTGAAAAGTTTTTCCATTAACAGCTGATGCAATCTCTACCTGTGATGGAAAAGGAAAAGGAAAAGGTAAAAAAAAATACCTGAGCATATTCATCATCATCTGGTTCGTCTCCATTTGTTGGTCCATTGGGATATTCGAGAACAACAAAGTCTCCCTCTTCAATCTCTCCTTCTTCATCCATGTATTCCAATTCCTCCACCCCATTAATAGACATCACTTTCACTTTCACTTTCTCTGATGAAATAAACAAACATAAATTAAGCAAGCAAACGATAGATACAAGTACCAGTTTAGACTGGATCGATCGAGATGGAATTTAACTAACAAATTTGAAGTTTCTACTACTAATACTACTACTAGGGAAAGGAAAGGAAAGGAAAGGACACTGGGACCTGCCCTGCATACAATGTACATAGCCAGTGAAGTTTCTCCCCCAATAAGAAAGAACTGATTGGACGTAACAGAATGAATGAATATAGCTTATAAAAATTACCCATCTCGTTTTTCAATTAGAGACGAACCAAACAATAATTGCTTTGATATTACCTTGATTAAATACAACTCAGATTTCAGACAATACAGACAAGAAAATTTTTAGGAAAGTAATTCCATTAATTCGATAGCAAGAAACAAAAAAATTCAGTAGTCTGTAGTCTGTAGTCTGTAGACAAGACAAACTACTTACTTATGCATGTCTATTAATGGCCCCAAGAGAGACAGACAACAAAATAAAATAAAATCAAGAAGAAGAAGAAGAGTACCAGACAGACAGTACTAGAATAGAAGCGTTTCAGATTTAATCGCAAAAGACGAGTCTATATCTTCTCAATCCTTTCGCTTCTCTTTCGCTCGCTCTCACTCTCACACTCACTCTCTCTCGTCTCGTCTCGCTCTCCCTAGTCCCTACAAGGCTACAACTGCTACTGCGAGAGAGAGAGAGAAAGAGAGAACGATAGAAGCGGCTGCGGCAGTTTCCTGCAAAGGAAAAGGAAAGGAGGCGCGGCCCGATAGATATATCAGATGCGTCACACCGACAACCGGGCTCCACCGACTTATGAGGGATGAATATGAATTCAGAGATGATATCATATACCATTACATTTACATATATGGCGCAACCGCAACCGCAACCGCAACGCAAGACCATGCTTATTCTAGAAACACAACACAAATTGCCAATTGCGACTCCATCCACCCTATTCGCGTCGAGTGCGTATCCTCTAAGATATCTCAACTTTTGCGTGACAGACGTGTCCGGTGCCTATTCGGAGGTGATGTATGGGTCAGAATTATGTGTGCTTTGAGAGTCGTGTATAACGTATTTAAACGGTTGAGATTTTCCATGAAGTCACGCAAAGTTTGAGATATATCAGAGGATACTAATTCATTCGGGTGTCCGTTTCTTGTTTGAGAGGGAGGAGACGTCGTCCATCCTCTGCTATCATCAACTATTGCAACACCTGCAATTCTTTTTGTAGGTTGAGAATTTATTTTCAACCATTTCAGAATGTTCCATTCGCATTAGCGTAAAACTTTTGTCCTTTTCTCCTAATTAGGTATCCCTTTCGTGTAGTGTAAGGAGATATCAGTTCATTTATCTTCATAATTATTAATAGGAGCCTGATAATTGTACCTCAAACTAAATCCTCCAACGAGTGTTAATGTATAACTTTCATTTTCAGCACTTATATCCAAATATTTAAAGTAAAGTTCTGTTTGTAACCATTTATAATACTAAATGTAAGATTTTAAAATTCAATCCACAAGCATTTAAATTCTAAATCTGAATAGTTTTAACTTCTAACTACTTTTGTCTTCAAGTCAAAAAAAGAAAGATTCATTTCACCCACTTGTATATTTTTTTATTCTGATAATTCTCGTTCAGTTTTCCAATGATCCGTGATGAATTTTGTGAATCTAAAAATATAAATTTTTTCTACTCAATTTTCTCTTTCAAATGAGATCCATGAAGAAATATTTTTGATCGACCTTCTAGAAGGTCAGTATGCCTTTTAGATCACAGTTTCTCAACCATCTAAATTGAGTGTGTGGTCTATTGACCTTTTTAATAGGATGATGTAATATTTTATTGCATGGTTTCACCAAATATAACAGCTAAATCCAGTGCAAAACCTTGCCTGACAAACCTATATTTACAAGCATATAAACCGCATTAATAACACTTTAAATCTTTACAATAAAACATATAAACCTCATGTATAAATAATTAAAACATCAACAATAATATTTCAAAGCATATAAACCTCGTGTACAAAGAATTAAAAAATAAAGCAAACATATTGAGCCTTAACTTTTTGACTCAATGATACCAGTACTGAACTACAACATTGGAACCAGTATCTCTATAGGAGAAAAAAACAAGAAAAAAGGGCACATGAGGAGAGCCTTTGCTGGCATTTTTTGCTCTTTCCTTGCTGTACTTTTTACACTATAACAATTATGTAATTATTAGCTTAGTTTAGGATGTAAATATCTCTTGAAAAAAAAAAATTATCACTTAGGGAATGGTACTGGTCCTATATCAGCTATGTTAGGTATGTGATGTATGATATTTACATGCCTCCCTTGTCAATATAGTTTTACAAAATAAATTGAAACTTCATATAGACCTGTTAGATTTGGACATGTTTAATGAAAAACCTATAATATGCCCCAATAAAGATAAAAAATTACCATCAGTACTTGAAGATTAGTCATGTATATGATTTCTTCAACCAAGAAGATGCTTTAAATTTCAGCGTTATTCAAATGATCCACTTGCATGAAAATAAATAAATCAATCAAAATGCATGTATTTATTTATTTTTCCTTTTGATGCTACGGACAAAGTCAAAAAAATCGATCCAGGCTTCAAGATTTTATATGTTGACCACCACCAGAAAAGCATTTTTAATTGTCTAAATTGAGTGTGTGGTTTATTGACCTTTTTAATAGGATGATGTAATATTTTATTACATGGTTTCACCAAGTACTACAGCTAAATCCAGTGCAAAATCTTGCCTGACAAACCTCTATTTACAAACATATAAACCTCATGTACAAGCATATAAACCTCATTAACAACACTTTAAATCTTTAGAATAAAACATATAAATCTCATGTACAAAGAATTAAAAACCTCAACAATAATATTTCAAAGCATATAAACCTTAACAATAACACTGCATTTATAAAGCATATAAATCTCATGTACAAAGAATAAAAACTCAACAATAACATTTTCAAAGCATATAAACCTCATGTACAAAGAATTAAAATCTCAACAATAACATTTCAAAGCATATAAACCTCAACAATAACACTGCATTTATAAAGCATATAAACCTCATGTACAAAGAATTAAAACTTCAACAATAACATTTCAAAGCATATAAATCTCAACAATAATAATACATTTACAAAGCATATAAAGCTTGTGTACAAAGCCTTGAAAATTTTAATAGTTGTAGACTGAGATTTAAAAACTTGAAAATTTAAAGTCTCATGAGTTTTACTTTAAAATTACTCAAAAATATTTCTTCATGGATCTTATTTGAAAGATAAAATCGAATAAAAAACCTTCGTATTTTTAAATTCGTAAAATTCATCATGGATCGTCGGAAAAATAAATTATAATGACTAGAGAAAAAATAAAAAAAAGTGGGTGAAAAGAATCTTTCCATTTTTGGTTTGAAGACAAAAGTAGTTAGGAGTTAAAACTATGCAGATTTAGAATCTTAATGTTTTCAGATAGAGGTTTACATGCTTGCGAGTAGCATTGTAAAATGTTATAAACATATCTTTAAATGTTTTGATATTAGCATTGGAAATGGAAGTTAGACAACATTGGAAGTTTAGTCTGTTAAACTACTTGGAGGACGTGCTCGGATATGATGGCTCGGGGTACTAGAACATTTCTCTTATTAATATTCACATTTCATTTAACTCACTTCACATTAAATTAAAAAATCAACTTATAAATACATACTACTATTGGTATCGTGTTCGTAAATTGTAATGAGAACATCTTATAAGAAAACAAAAAACATCATAAAAAAAAATTATATTTTCATACAGAATATTAGACTAAATAAGAGATAATATTTCTTAATTCATAAATTTACATGTTATTACATTTTTTAAATGACACACACACACACACATATATTTTATTTTTTTCATAAAAAATATCATACAAAATTAAATATTAAATGATAAATAACATTATAAAAAATAAAAAGAAACGAAGACATGATCAATCAATTATTAATCAATTAAAAAACTCCTTAAATAACATTCAAAAAGTAAAAAGAAATCAAAACTAATAAGAATGATGATATAATTTATATATGGTGAGTACATGTCTAAATAAATTTGGAGTCTACATGTAAAAAAACATAAAAAAAGATGCATAGAATCTGTTGTTCTAGTAATAATTTTTTTCGTCTATTTGACTAATTTACAAAAACATACAATTATTGAATTTGACAATTTATTCTATTTTTGAAAAATATGCAGGTTCAAGTCAAATGTAATGGCAATATGAAGTACCTGAACTGAAGAAATCATAAAGATACTTATCAAGAATACAAATTGTAAAATCATAAACTTGGTAAAGTAAGTTTGAGATTGTTTAAACAGGGAACAAACGTTGGTAACGTTTGTAAAACATTGTAACATTTTCAGCCTGTCAGAAACGCTGAAGTAACAGTGATGTCTCGTTATTTGATCTATAAAATCGACCAAATTTTGTACCAAAACCTGTGTTTTAAACCACCAACTCGTGTCTTTTATATTGAATATCTATAGAATATGGTACTGCTACGCTTTTATTCTCATTTTGTAGAAAACAGGCGAAATCAGGGAAGTTGAATTTTGAAGTTCTTAACGCACCTCGCGTCACAACCAAAGCGGGCCGCATCAAATCTTGACCCGACCATAGACGCGAGCGCTCATTAACCACTTGAGAGACATAGGAGCGCGGGTTCCTGATGAGTATTTTGGAGATACAGAATTATGCTTGGATTATATTCTTTTATGCCTTTAATTTTATTATCCTTAATACCCAAAGAAAAGTTTGTTGCAAGCGCACAACCTATCTATGTAGTACTTAGGGTGTTGATCCATAAGGAGTACGTTTAGGATATTAGGCTTAAACTTTAATAATTAATTTCAAAAAATAAGAGGAAATTAAAGTGCAAATAAACTAAATTAGGGGGGTTTTGTTCTAACAATCCTAAAGTTGGGTTCAATAACCGAAGAAAGGAATTTAAAATAATAAAAACGAATAAAATAAAGGTTGGTTTGCTTTCTAGTTGAGGAGATCTAGGGGTATTCGGTCTACAATCCCTTGATTAATTACATCTATTCGGTATTTGTTTAAGTTCATGTATGATTTGATGAGGTTTCTAACTTAATATGTCATTAAGGGTCACTTTCGTGAATTAATAATTTGTCTAAGTAATTTGGACTTCACGATCAGGTCCTTCACCCTAGCTACCTAAACCATAAGCTCTTGTTAGTCTCTCATCTCCTCAAATATTGATATTTCACGATAAAGTCCATCATACCAATATCCGATTCGATTTGAGATGTCATAATTAGGATTTGACTTCACGGTTAGGTCATTCACCAAGTCCCTAACCATAATTTATGTAGTTCCGGCTTAGATTACAAATTGGTTAGATCTTAATCCAAAACTAAGGTATTTGCATTCATAGTTTGGTACTATCCTATTGATCCTAGTCAATTTTGGTTCTTTCGAATCCAAAGCGGGATAACTACAATTCAAGCACTAATTATGTAATTAATACAAATGATAAATCACAGAAAGTAACAATCAAATTCCATAAAACAATCATAACGAAAATAAATATCCAAATAAAATAGAATTAAATAAGTTCATGCATTGACCTAGACCCCTAGAGAGAGATCTACTATCTCTTGGAGAGATACATTACAAAAATTGACAAAAATAAGAAAAAATAGAATAAAGAAATGATTACATCATTTATCAAATTAAAAACCTCAATCCTGGGAAGGTCTTCTCCTTCTCCTTCCTAGAAAAGCCTTTGGAACTTTGGAAATTGCTGCAGATTTATCGCTGTATTTTATGGAAATAGACATGCACCAAGGGTGAGAGAAAGAAATGAGAGTTGTGTCCTTGAATGGGAATGAACCTCGTCTTTTATAGCTAAGGGCTATGCCCAATTAAGAGGCTAGGAAGTTGAGTTAGTGGGTGCTATATTTTGATTGTTTTCCAGATTTTCTTATCCACATTTGACTGTAAAAATGCATCCCTGGTGCGCCAGAAATAGAAAAACTGTCAAACCGAGTAAATCTGGCTGTCTACGGGTCCAGTGCGTCCACATTGATGGTGAGTGCGAATAGATGACCTACACTGGATCCAATATTTCTTTTTTTAATTCTGTAATTTATGCGCAAATATCCGTAGTGCGTCCGCACTGGATTTTAGTGCGGGTGGATCACCTGCACTGGATGATTTTCTGTGTTGTTCCGAAGTTCCTGAAATCGACTTAAGTCTTGAGTGAGGATGGATGACTCGCACTGGAGAATAAGTGCGGACGCATTACGCTCGGACTTTTTCTTCTGAGGCTCTGTGATGCTGGAAATTTGGCTAAGTGCTGAGTGAGTCCGCACTGGTGGTGAGTGCGGATGGATGACCCGCACTGGAAGCCTTTTTCTTCATTTTTCATCTTTTCCTGCATTTTGAAGCCAAACAACCGCAGTAACTTGATTCTAGGTGTATTCTAATCATTTTTTATTCAAAATACATGATATTTGGTATTGCTTTTATAATTAAATGTAGATCAAATGTGTATATATTTTATACTTATCAGCTGCATCACACCCGATGCGGGTCGCGTCAGCCTTTTCTGAAAATAAAACAGATTTGGAAATAGAGGCAAATTGAAGGAAAGTCGGTCAAAAAGGTTATAAAATGAGATTTTCTGCTACAGAGGGATTCATTGTGCATTTTCTAGGGTTTGGACTTAACGGCTAGCTTGGAGACGAAGTTGAGAAGCGAAAGACGTAAGTTCTTCAGAGATCTTCTTTATTCTTCGGGTTTTGTCATGGCTGTTTCTTTTATCACTTGTTTTATTTGTTTTTTGATCATGTCTGAGTAGATCTTTTAGTTTCTAGGGTTATGATGTAGTTGGACATTATATTTTATATGCATGTTATTTGAATTTGTGTTGATGTTTGTGTTTACTTGTTTGAGTATTAATTTAATTGCTTAGTTGAAATTGTTTGAACTATTCTTAGTTTACTGTTAGATGTCTGTAGCATCTTTCTTGTAATCTGGCCTTGATATTTCTCTTAACCAGACTAAGTACATGAGGTAGGTTTGTAATCCGAGAGGTAAAACCAATTATTAGCCGAGAGGTGAAACTTTCCATGTATCGAAAGATAGTGGATATCCTTAGTAAACCAAACAAGTAACTTAGGTGGAATACCAATAAATGAAAGTTGAGGTTTAGAAACCTAAGAGGGTAGAAATTGTAATTCCAGTATCGTGTTTATTAAAGCCAATAAACGAGAGTTGAGATTTAGGAACATTGAGTACGGTCAATAGAGTTCTACACACAACTATAATACAAAAACGAGTGGCATGTTGTATTAACTCGAGGCTATGCGCCCCGCATCAGGTGCCGAGAGGTAGAATTAAAAATGAAGTCAAAAACCCTGGAAACGCCTTTTTATAACTAATTAAAACCCAATTTTACTTTCTATCATTCTAATTATTATTATTGAACTTAGAAACCTTAAACAAACAAAATCAAACTTTTCTCACTTCTAGTTTTTAATTAATTTAAGTAGAGTCCAGTTAACACTTGAACTGTCATGTAGATCGATACCTGAATATACTGCTCGATAGAATTGTGCACTTGCAATCTGATTCAAAAGGTGTAACCAAGGTTTAAAAGGTATAGCTTGCTATACTTAAACTTTGTACATACACTTTTGTGTGAACAAACAGCTTGATCAAACTCAGAAGCAATTTAAAATGTTGTAACGTTTATAAAACGTTATAATGATTTGAGAATGTCAGAAATGCTGAAGTATAGCTGGATCAAATTCAAAATTGAATTACAAACGTTGGTAACGTTTGTCAATCGTTACAACGATTTAATTAAATAAGCATTGTAACGTTTAACAAAAGTTGTTACATTTTAATTAAATCAGAGCTTTAGAAATTCCTATTTTTGATCAAGATTTTACAGTACAAAATGTTACATAACATTTTACAATCACTGGTATCGTTTTACTGAGTTGTCAGAAAATTGAAATCCTAAATTGCATTTTGAACTAAAGCGTTGTAACGTTTTATGTCAAACAGCTCATTTTTGAGTTGTCTCTATAAATAGGGCTTTAGGCTTTCTTCCCAAAGCATCTTAGCTGACTTCTAAAATGCATTTTTCTAAGAGCTTAGCTTACTCCATTGTTATGAGAGCTTAAAACTTCAAAATCCCTCAAACAACCTCAAATCCACTTCACTAATCTTGAGTTAGATTAGGTTAGAGTGATCTTTTGAGTATTTCTCTTGAGTAGCTTAAAACTTTGATACCTTGTTCTCATTTATAGTTGGTCGGTTGATTTCCCGCTTGGATTGTAAGGACTCAATGGTTCACAAGTTGTAATCCTTTTGTATTGAGTAATAGAAATGCGCATCTAGAAAAGGTTGTGAAGCCCCGGAGACGTAGGCATTTGTTTTGCCGAACTCCATTAACATCTCGCGTGTCAAATTTCTCTAAACT
This sequence comes from Carex pumila, assembly GCA_033356055.1. Taxonomy (NCBI): domain Eukaryota; kingdom Viridiplantae; phylum Streptophyta; class Magnoliopsida; order Poales; family Cyperaceae; genus Carex; species Carex pumila. Next base: position 27,706 of record JARJHM010001079.1, on the reverse strand, counting down.
TATATATTTTATTTTCAGTTTTTGAGTGATTAATGGTGCATTTAGTATAACATAATTAATAAAAGACAAATTATTTGATTAAAGAGTTGATATTTGATTGAAGCTGAATTAGGGGCGATTTGGATTAATTTTGACTCGATCAAAGGAACTAAAGAAGGAGAAAGGGAGTTGGGCAGAGCGATCATTGATCCAGGTAGCGGTAATTTTAAAGAACAGTATAGTGTTGGATCTGCACAAATTAAAAGAAAATGATTGTTGGAATAATAAAGCACGCTAACAGGAGGGTCCATGAGCGTCAAAAACAATGGAGTTTGTTAAGTTCGTTTGACAAATAAGTGGATGAAGCCACGCTGGCGCTGAGATGTCAGTATGTTATGCAATTGACGAATCTGCTAAGTGGAAAGTTGTATTTTTTTTCAATTAGTTTCACCTATATAAGGCCAATACTTGTAACAAATTTAATTGTGAAATATAATATTTTGTGTCATTTGACTCCTCTTGTCATTATTACGGACCCAAGCTCAAATTGTTGAAATCCGTCCAAATAGCTGGTTCTCCGGCTCAATTATGGATCTAGACTGGATTGTCAGATCGTATATCTGACATGGTACCATAAATGTAAAATATTCACTTGTTCGTAAGTCAAATTGGTAGCAACACAGTAGAACATGATTTAAATGATTTGGTCCGAGAGTATAAAATCATTGCAGCTTGTTATATTCTTGTTTAAAATAAGTAGAATTTGTAGAAAGTAAAATTGGAGATGATTAGTACTTTGCTATTTTGTGCCAAACTTGATAAACGCACGCCTCGTTTTCCTGCCATTTTTAGGAAGGGCAAATTTAGAAAGTGACCATTCATTCATTCACAATTTCATTCGCTCAGCAATTTTTAACTAGTAGCAGCAGGTAGAAGGTATATGCTCTCGAGCTCATTTTTTTTTTTTTTCAAAAAGCAAAAGGAAGTTGTATACCGCAGCACAGCACAGAACAGCGCCGATTGAGATATTTGCAGGTACTGAAGAGAGGAAATAACACAAAGAGGGACTTGTTTGATTAATAAATAGCACTGCAGCCTATCTCTAGCTCTAGCTGCGCTGGTTATCGTTATCGCCTCTTCTTGGATGGGTCTTATCCGTTTTCTTTAATTTTTCTTTTATTTTATTGATGCGAGGAACGTAGGCTGGCCTGTAATCTAATTTCCTTTATATATATATCTGAACAGTTGGATCGGGAAGGGACCATTGTGATGAAATAGTAGCTCTGTACAATTATAAATTATTGGAGAGCTGAGGAGTTGGTAACGTAGAGATATCTATCGGCTGCAGAGCTTGCGACAGAGACTTGCTAAGGCTAAGCGCGTATGAATTGAAATTGGCGGATGAATGACGCAAAGTTACTTTTCTCATTCTTTTTTTATTTGTCATTCTATCTCGCGTCAGGCGAAATCTAGATTAGCTAGCTCATGTATTTCGTGGAATTTAAAATAAACATCTTTTTGTTTTTGGGCCAACTTGTATTGTATTGTACTCAATGTTGTAAAATACGGTTTTGCTCATTTTGCGGAAGATCACTTCATATTGTATATGTGGTATGTAGATGCATATGTAAATTTGTATGCAGAAGTACACGTATAGATTTACTATACTTTTTTAAAGAAATATAGATAAAATAAAACTAATTTATATTTAAAGATTTGTTTAGTTTTGTGCTCTTTATTATATTATAATAGGTTATAGATTATAATCTTCTTCACTGCAAAATAATTTTTAGGTTTTTTTCAAGTCTGCATAGACTGTATATGTGCCTATATATTCAAAACTGCATGAGATTTTGTACACAGAAGACCATTGCGTAAGCATATGTGGCCACATTTTAAAACACTATTTGTACTTGTATTAGCACAAGTCCATGTATCGTGTATTGTCGCTAGGGGTGGCAACGAGCTAGCTTGTTCGAGTCACGAGCAAGCTAACTTTAGAAGCCCGAGCTAAAACCTCAGCTTGAAATCGTCATAGGTTGAATCGAGCTAAATTGCGAGCTGACGAGCTGGCTTACTAGGTCTAGTTGGATCTTGTTTTAAGAAGAAAATAAATTCTACGGATTTTTTGGACCTAGTTAAATTGAGCTAGACCGAGCTGGATAATATAAAATGCATACAAATTCACAAATTGATGTGTAGCCGAGCTAGCTCGCGAGTTAAAGAGCAAGCTACGTTCCAACTTGAACTCGCTAATTCTAGATTGAGCTAGTAGTAAGCTGACTCGTTAATAACTCGGTCTGATAATGAGTAAGTTGTTGGCGAATGAGTCTGATGCGAATCACAATCAAAGCACAAGCTACGAACTTTTTTGCCACCCATAATTGTGGCTGTAATTTAATATTATACTGAGTGCCTATTGTATGGATGGCCCGCCTCACTGGGAGATACATTTTCTATAAGACTTAAGGATGACGTTAGTGTTCGACGATAAGAATTAAGAGGGAAAGAACCTAATTTTAACGGCACACCTTGCTAAATATTTTATTTCATCTACTCGGAATAGAGAGATGACTCAGTTTCATGTTGGAAGGACTTGGTTGCCAATTGTTTTTGTATTCTTCATTTCTTTGTTTCGTCATCATTCCACTCATTTTTATTCCCTTGCACCTATTGATTATACATTTTTTTTTTTCCGTTCAATTGTAATATATTCCAACTTAACGAATATCCTCAATGAATATTGTAAGTTTAATTTAAAATATTAAAGATGAGTTCTGGAGACGTTAAACGTATTGAGTAAATGGAGATAATAATTGTCCGTATACTTATATGATGCTGCCGTTTACAAAATCCTTGACCAGCCAATCATGCTGTCGTTCCACTTAATTTGACACGTTTCCAACCTTGTCAAAATAAAATAATTTCCCACGAATTCTAAAGTCTAAACCAACCGGATCCTCCTGGCTCAGGGGTCGGGGCTGAAACTGAATGAGTCAAATACCATAATAATTTGACCTCCAATGCCTCCCAATTCCCAAATCCCAAATCCCAAATCCCAACTAAGTGGCGGGAGCGGGAGCGGGAGAACTTGACCCCAATGGCAATGCCTCCCAAAATCAATTCGGCTCATAGCGATTAAGCGATGCTTCGTGGGCGGGAGAGCCTCATTCGGCTCATCGGGAAGAGGCGCTCAACAGCAACTATTTCTATTTCTCACCTCCTCAACCAAAACCCAAACCCTGTCTCCATTATCGCCACTACCACAACTAGTAACAACAATGGTATCAATAACGATTTCATCGGATCAGCTGAAGAGATTAAGAGCGAGCTGGATCTCGTCTCTTGTCCTGTGTGTGGAACTTCGATAAGGGGAACCGATTACAGCGTCAATTCTCATTTAGGTGCGCCTCGCCTTTCTTCCACTGTTATATATAGCTTAGCACATGAATGAATGAAATCCTCTAATTCTCTCAATTTAATTTTATTAATCCATTATATGTAGATATATGCCTCAAGAGGGGAACCAAAAGGAAGTTGACCCAACCAACTCTTCTTCACTTCATGTCTCCACCAAACTGCAATCCTAACGCCTCCTGCATCGACCAACCCAATGCACATTTATCCACTAATACACATATGCTTTACGCCAGCACTACTTCAAATGTAGAAGCAAATCACGAGGATTTCATCTCTGTAGATGAATGCACTTCTCCTACGCTTTCAGAAACATGTCATCAACATTTTCTTTTCGAGACATCCTTTGAAGGAAACAGCAGTACAGTGCTTGACACTTATATAGTGGGCCGAAAGTTCTGTGGTGATGTTGAGTTAGAACAAGACACGCGAATAACTCTTTTGAGGGATGCACAAAATGTCAAAGACACTAATGCTATCAAGGTTCCTTTTCTTGCTTACATGCATTACCTTGTCTGATTTTATAGTTAGCTACCCAAGACTTTTTCTTTTTAAATATCTTGACATCCAAAAATTTTGCACTCAAACAGCACACCTCCTTTTTCTTGAAAATATAGTTAATTGGTGTTATCTCCTGTTGCAAAATATTCCAAAAGCTTCAAATTTCTAGGACAATTGTGTATAACTTTTTAAAGCTAAATTTTCACAGTAAAACTGATTTGAGGGGTCAGGTGCAAATGTTTTCATGTTTGGTTGGATGGTTGCAAAAATATGCTTTTTGGTTGTTAAAAAAAAGTTTCAGCCATTTGATAAATAAATTGGGGCAGCTCCGGGTCAATCACTCTCACACACACTCTCTCTTGTCTTGAGATTGCTTTTTCTTTCAGGACCTCACATGATGCTTCTTGTCTTAAGTAGGTTGTTTCTAGAAGCTTGGAAATGCTAGGGTATTTGCCTCGAGAACTATCTAAATGTTTGGCTCCTCTGCTTGATTATAACTGCATAGACTGTGAGGTAACTGCAATCTCCTAAAACACACCCTGCGTCCCTGCCACCCACCCACCCACCCACTCATGCACACACAAAGTGAGAACAAACTCAAAACAAACTATGGCTATTCTGTTAAGCTAACTAAGATTTCCATTTTTTATTTTGCCGGGAGCAAATATTCTGTACAACCTTTGTTGTATGGATGCTTTCAGGCTTTGGTTTTCTGATCAAAATACCCAAGCGAGGCCTCCAAAGTTTGGTATCTTTGGCAGACTCTGTGGTAAATACCTGTTGCAGGCATGTGTTATTTGCTTAGAAAAAGATGATAGAGATGAACTACAGGAAGAGAAAATGATCACACGTAAACCTTGTATTTTGTTCATTATGGTACTTTCTGTATAAATCGATTTGGTGGTCTTTACCTCTATTTTAGTTTACATATTTGTTTCTTTTAGGGAACCGTGGCCAGTCTTCCTGGAAAACCCCATGATGCTGTTCCAATCAAGCTAAGATGTCACAAAAGGGACTATATTGAACAAGAGACTAATTATGGAACCGAAAATAATTTCAGCTCCTTATGGAAGATTCTTCTCATGACAGTTGCAAGTGGGAAACAACATCCACCTAATGTACCGAAATATCAGAAGAACTTTATTTTGTTGATAGAAGATGTTGTGAGAAATCACCCACACCTTTTTACTGACAGAGAGATGTCCTTTATAGGTTTCTGTTGTCCTTTTTTCTTTTTAAAGTTTATCCTCATCTATTCCATCCATCATGGCTATGAAGCGAATGTATTGACCAATTTATTCATAATCCAGTACTTTGGTTATTAAGGGTGCTCAGAATGATGTTGAAAAATGTGAAAGTTCCACTATTTTTTATCCAAAATGAAACTTTTGCATTTGAGTGACATTAATAAAACCTGAAACTGGCTAACTGATTACTGACTGTCCCTTGTATATATAGTTTGGAAAGGCTAAATATCCTCTATTTTTTACTTTTCTTTTTAGCAGAGTCCTTGAAGTCATTATCTGATGCTGCTCAGAGACTTTTTATTCGTCTTTATACTCGAAAAGGTGAGGTAAATTATGTATTGATATCAAACCTGATAATCATAATTATCAGGTCAAATTTTGAAAAATTCACGTGTAATTCAGGTCCATGGTTTAGGATGAGCAAAATTGCCTACCCGGAAATAACAGACCCACCGATTGCTGCTGAAGAATTAGAAGGTACATAAGCAAGACCTGTAATCTAATCTCACGGATAACAAAATACAGTTTCCAACATGGATTTTTATCTGGCCAACATGCAATTATACCTAAATGTCACAATGTTTGATTTGTCCCCCGAATGTATCTGTTTGGTTGACTGCTTTTCTCCAGACACTATTTATATTTGCTTAATAGTTCTATCTTTTGTAATAGATAATGAACTTATGGTACTTGTATAATCAATAGAAGCTGGTTGTTTGACCTTGCTTCGGCCAAGTGACAACATACATGTAAAAGGATGTGATATGAAAGATCTCCTTGGATTGCTTACAGTATCTGAATTGCACGATATATTGAAAGCAGGACTTCCTAAGGTCTGATTTTTTATGTCCTTTTGTCAGTTTAATTCTTTGCAACATAAACCATAAATCATCCGGAAGGAAAATGCCGAAATAATAGAAAGAACTAGAATTAAAAATGTGGGTTCATTGTTAGTACACTTGGGCATACAAGTACCAAAACTTGACTGGTTTTAGGATCTAAAGCTCTGGATTGTTGTCACAACTTGCAAACATGTGGGAACAGGCTACATCTGAGATTTGAACTTTATTCTCATTTGCATCTTGTATTTTATCTCAGGAAGAAATTAAATGTTCTCGCCATATGGAGCTTGTAAAATCCCTTTTATCTGCATATGAAAATAGAAACTGGTAGTCCATTATTAAACTCAATTTACTATATCAAAGATATTACAAGAGCTTAAAATAAAAACAAAGTTTTGCCTTTTACAGCAGAAACCTACATAAAAGAACAACCGAAATAATGGGAAATTGTGTTAGAATAGCTCGTTTTGCTGATGAAGTTCTATGGCGTGTCCAGGTGAATTCAAATTAACCTTTTTGAAAATTTCTTCTCTTCATGCATCTAAATTTTGTTTATCTTATATGAATCTGCCTTCTAAATTTAATTTGGTCAGTGCCTTACAACTGGTGTCTCCCATGATCATGCTTTTAAAATTTAAAGGTGGTGATATGATTTGACATTGTTTTGAGTATTTTTTTTAAGTTATATGTGAGCAGATGAAAATTTTAGTTGGACATTGGTCGACACAGGTCAGTTATGATAGACTGTGTACCCAAAAAGATTTTTTTTTTCTTTGTAGTTCTTAATTTTCTGTTATTGCAGAGGTTATTTTTTCTGAATGGGGAGCAAGACCTTTCAACTTTTCTCTTAGTTGATATTGGACTGGCAAAGTACCCAAATTATGTTTGTCACGCCTCTCACCAAATTTTTTCTGACCGTGGTCATCTCCTTCAATATGAAGAGGTTACAACTTACAACTCGTTTCCATTCCTTTAAAAAGCTTTATCATGCTATCATGAATAGCATTAAAACACACCTTGGTTTAGTTGGTGTACATGGACCATGCCCATCCTCAATTCACGAGGTCTGGCTTGTTTGGTAATTGTTTAGTTGCACCATTTTTAATAATCTAATTTCTGCCACTATCCTTGACAGTTTTTGTGTGATTTATTTTTTGATCTTCTGCCTTGTTTTTGTATAGGCAATTCAAGTGGCTCAAGTAATGGATGAATCTCTAGATAATGATAACATGAAAATGGTGGAGAGATGCATTGAAATATCACAAAACTACATGTGTTCTTCTCCTATGGAAGAAACTTCTCTTATTTCTTCCTCCGTTTTCAAACCAAGATTCTTTTCATGTTTCACAGCTTGGTGGGTCTATACAAAAGTGCTCACTTTGGGTGTCTCTGTCTATGAAAGGGGACGAAGGTATGTGATGGCTTCAGCAATTGCTTTCATGGTGACTGGTATGATGGACCAGTTTGCTGTAATCTGGCACCATATGTATTGGTACATGATCCACAGTGACTTGGATGTTGATTGGACTCTACCTTTTTGCCCTTCTGTTGGATTATTCTTTTTAAGTTCACAACTTGCTTCACACCAAGTTTGAGCCATATAATATCAAAGAATTCTCCTGATTCTATTGGTACTGGTAATAGCAGATCAGACTGCATGGTAGTGTGTAATCCTTGACAAAGGTGGTCTTATTACTAAAGTCCAAATAAAGACAAAAGTAATTCTAAAGGAAAGAGATATACAATTTAAAGAATGAAAATGTTTCTGACCCTGTACATCACTTGTAATTGTACAGTGCTAGTTAAGTCTGTTAAATATTATTATATTTGTTGAGCACTTTTTTTAAAATTGCAAATTTTCATTTTCATTTTTTTTTTAAAACTATTCAGGTACGAAGATGCAATCAGGATCCTCAAAAGTCTTCTAGAAAGAACAAGAGATAGCAGGAGGGGATATTGGACTCTGAGACTTTCTATTAATTTGGAGCACAAGGGCTATTTCAATGAGAGCCTTATGGTAGCTGAAGAAGGCATCAATGATCCCTGGGTTCGTGCCGGTTCAAAAATGGCACTTCAGAAACGGGTTTTAAGATTGGGCAAGCCACCTAGAAGATGGAAGCTCCCTAGTTATGCTGATTCAGTTAGGCGAAGTATACCAGAGGTACAGGAGCATGATCTATGAATGGTACCATTAGTGTACAGTAGGTCTTATGGACATAATTGGTAGGTAGCTGACACTAGAAAGGATGATAAGGGAGTTCCCCAAGGAGTGTTGCGCTTAAGTTCTAATTAAGTAGTGCAATGATTTTGGTTGCCCGACTTGCCTCAAATTATGTCATTTTGTGCGGTTTTGCCTCTTTTGTATTTGACATGACATAATTTAAAGACTTCGGCAATTCTTACTGGGTTCTTAATTCATATGGTCGCTTCAAATTAACATTTGCATCTGTTACGCAAAAATAGGAACTTAAGTAGACAAACCTAGCTCAGTACTGGTTGAAACTTCAAATGACAAAAACTTCGGCAAAATACTAATTTGATGCTTTGTTTCAGAAAAAGGTTGGTGCAAATAAATCAACTATTTTAGACCTTATTGTATCTGAAATTGTGAATTAACTCCGTCTAATTTGGACACAAAACTCTCATAGTTGACTCGAATTTACCAGAGAGGGGACTAGACAAGGTCACTAGCTTACTCTTTCTTTTATATTTTGCCTCCAGGTCAGCATTGTAGGAAGGCCGCTTAATGGCAGAGTTGGGGAGAAAAACCTATTCTATGGTTATAATGGTGAGCTGTGTGGAGTGGAGGAACTAGCACTGCAATACTTCGCCCAAGAAGAAGGGGGTGGGTGGCATGGGGTCCACTCAGAAAGTGGCATTTGGATGACCATCTTTGGCCTCCTCATGTGGGATGTCATCTTTTCTGATGTGCCAAATGTATTTTGTTCAAAATTTCAGGTTACTGCTGTTGCTCCTTGCTTGCTTTTTTTATTCTTTTGTACACCTTTCAATATAAATGAGTTGAGCCTTTTTTTTATGCGTTCCTTTACAAATGTCTAAACTTGTCTAATTTAAGTTTGTTTTGCTCAATATTTTACCAAATTACAATGTAATAAAAGATTACTTGAGCTTTGGAGGGCCAGAAATCCAAATGTCGTTTTTATTTTTAATTAGCAAGCCTGTACAAAGTACCAAGTACTTTTTTCTTTTTTCATTGATCAGACAGGTCCGCTGGACCTTGACACAGATGACTTTTATGATACAAGAAAGGATCTCGTTGAGTCACAACTAAATAAAATTCAAGACAGAATGGCAGAAGAGATTTTGATTACATGCTGGGATCTCCACTATGGCGAATTCTGCCGTGGTGTGAATTGGGATCGCCACTCCCTCGCTGACCTCCGCGCTGTGGTCTCCTGTATGAGGGCACAAAGCCTGGCTTCTATCTGCCGCCATCTTGCACTGGATTACAGGTAGTGTTTTGATTGTATTCTGTTTGTTTCAGGTTATTGTCTGACCCAAAGATTTAGCTACTTGCTTGGGTTGGATTATTTTATTGGTCAAGATAACCATCTCAGGTTTTGTTTAAAAAACTTTTCTTTAGGTGGGGTTGGTCTAGTCTATGCTCCTGAGTATTTTTTCAGATAGGTAAGGGAGGATATTTTTCGTAGCCATAGATTTGAGTTGACCCTTAATATTCACAGGAGTTGGTCTAGTGGTATGCCAGACCTCCTGCTTTGGCGGTTTTATGCAAACAGCACTTGCGGGGAAGTGAAAATGGTGGAAGTGAAAGGGCCAAGAGATCGTCTCTCTGAGCAGCAACATGCCTGGCTTTTAGTGCTAATGGAATGCGGTTATAATGCTGAGGTGTGCAAAGTTACCCCAGCTCCAAAAGCACAAGACTAGTTTACAATTGTAATTTTAATTTGGTTTTTGTCCTTTTTATTTGATTTTTCATTTTCATTTTTTTTTTATGATTTATGAATGTGATTGATATTTCCAAAGCTGTATGAGATCCCAATTAGTTGGATTTCTATAGCCAGAGAAACATTTCAATCTCCTGAAAATACCTCAAAACCCTGCTAAACTTGCTTAGAAATGTGTTAAAATACTGTAAACCCAAATTACAGTACAGTTGAGGATGTTGAAAAAGTTTAGAGATCTGTTATCACAAGTGGCAGCTGGAGCTTAACCGAGGATGAATTGTGCTGAACTTTCAATTTCCACGGAGTAGCTAAGCAGCAGGACAGGACTAAAGGAAGGACTGCCTGGATTGCATTTTCAACATTTAAAACACAAGATGGACAGCTTTAACACCAGTGAGAGTGACCGCGGTCAATCATACTCTTTGTTTAGTTTATATTGCAGGTAGTGTTACTGTTCGGCAATTATATTTAAATTTTAAGAAGCACCCGTTACGTTTTGTGAACTTAAAATTCGAGTACTGAAAAACTGAGGCGGCCTGAGTTATGATTGTCGAAAACTTCCGCAATGCATATAATTTTCTCGACCGAGTATGCTGTAGAGCAGCTCCTGCCACGGAATTAAAAAAAAAAAAAAACAAAGAAAAAAGAAAAAGAAAAAGAGAGAGTATGCTGTACAGCTGTAGAGCAGACAGCTTATGAGGATCCACGAGTTTAGATTCTATTTAATTCATACAAGGTAAAGGAAAAGGGCTACGAAAATAAAAGGTGATGGAAAGAAATAAAACGATAAATTATCCTATTTTTCTATTCTTGTTATTTGTTGGTCTGATTTTTCTCGATTACATTTTAATCTGAAGAATAACATTTTTCTCGATTTTTATGCTCTCTTTTTTTGTTAACTTTCTAATCTTTTTAGTATTTGGATTGTGCCATGGTGTTTTATTTTACATTTTATAGTTGTTTTTGTTGTTAATTAACATTGCTTTAGGGAATGCTTATATAATGTAATATGATCGATTTTTGTAAGAAGTGTGGTACCAGTGGTTTGGTATCAATTTCCAAATGCTTGATTTTCAATAGAAAATCAATTACCCACTTTTATCAAAATAAATACATACGTACGTATGTATGGCTAAATTATTGTCGGGGTTATATTTAGCCGTGTGATGTTCAAACAACAAATTCAAACCATTAGATATTTAATCTATATTAAAACATACTTGGAGACCAAATTTTATATTTTTTGGAAAATTTTTACTAATTATTAAGCTGGTTTGAAAACCGTTGTTTTTCAAGGTTGTAGTTGCGTATTTAGAATAATATTGTACTTTTTTTCTTTCACTATGTTATTATCACATAAGGTTTTTCCTAGTAAGGTTTTAATGATGCATATTTTTAAGTAATTGACATCTAAGAGAAAGTGTTATAAATAAATTATTAATGTGAATGTCCATAACTCCCAACATTCATTCTCCACTACCCCTACTGCTATTAGAATTCATATCCCACTACTAATGGATTCATTTTCTTATTTATTATTGTAATTAATTTAGATGGTTTCTTATTCACAATTTGTGGCTTATAAATAGAGCCTTTGTAATCTTGTATTGTATACATATGAGAAATATATGAATAAAGATATTGTCATCTTTTTTTCTCTCTATTTTGTTTACTTTTTTTTTATGCTTGTTTATCTTTATTTTATAATAATTGAAAAGTTATTGTAGATATATAAAATATGTTTTGAGGTTTGTGCAAGAGTTCAAGAAATATTTGAATTTCTAATTGTACCCTCAGATACCTGAGGGAATACATATTTAGATTATTATAGGAACCGTGATGTGGTGCGAGTTGCTATTTAGTTGTCAAAATATGTGAGTTCGTGTCCTCCCAGATATTTGAGATACAATTTTAAAAAATGGGTGACTCAGATTAATCTCAGCTGGACCAAACTCAATTCGATGCCGGTTGAGACTATAGAAAGTCTACTTTGAAATTCGTGTCGAGTTAAAAGAACAACCCGAATTTACCACTTGCAAGTTGCAACCATTAGGTCATATATTGGAATGAAGACCAACTTGCCTCGAAGCACCATACGTCTGATATCTCTATCAGTTATCCATCAGTACTAATCGGAGAGTGATTTATTTTTCTTACTAGAAATACCGTAAATCCCGATATTCGCAAAACACTATTCATTGAAAAGGCGTAATAACACTATTCATGAATCTACGGTTATTTCGATTCACAAATATGCAAAAACAGAAATACCACGAAATTCGAAAAACATTATTTACCGATCTCGCAAATACTATTCAACAACTCGAAATATTATACGTGAGTTACATATAACTTTTGTTTCTAACCGAAACACTATTTGGGAGAGAAACCGAGAAAGAGAGAATACCGAATCGATCAAACAGATTTGATAGACCCAATGTTATTAAAACCGGACCGGACCGGACGGTTGGACTGTAATAAACCGGAACCGAACCTCTTTACGGTTTGGTTTGTATAGAATACCGTTTGTGCTATTGAACCAGTAAAAACCGATTTATTTTTCCGGTTCTTTAGAAAACCGACAGCTAATTCTTAAAAAAAAACCAGATTTTTACATGAGTTCAAATTTTTTTGTACTTTTTCTTGCTTTAAATGAGAGAAATCTAGGGAATGACTATTAGCTAGTACTTAGGCTCTGAGATCCGTACCTTGCAACATGTGAACTTGTTAAGCACAACTTTAATCTATCTTATATTAAAACATTTACATATAAGACCTCAAAATTTAAGATATTCTAAAAGAACTAATTATGTATAGTATAAAAAGTTAAAACTATACATATTTTGTGTATTTTTTTTTCAAAATAACATTTGTTATTATTGTTTATTTATTATTATTATTATTATTTTTTGTTGAACACTCTTTTTTTTTATTAAAAACTAATTTATTGTAATTATAATATAACGTCTAGATAATTATTAGATAAAAAAATTTGGTTGTTATATTCTTCAACTTATTAAAAAACATTTAGTTATTTAATAAATTTAGTATTTTAATTTAGTTAGACGATAAATATGAAATATATTTATAAATTTGACCTCACATTATATTATTGAACATATTGGTGAAAATTCACGAATAAAATATATTATTATCTTATAATAATTTTTATATTTTATTTGTATGTGAGTATTTAAATAAACCAGTAATTGAAACGGTTGAACCATCGGTCCGACCAGTAAACCATCAAACCGAAGCTTTACCGGTTTGATGTCCGGTCTGGTTCTGATAACATTGGATAGACCTAAATTATATACACATTCGATTTAATTTATATCACGAAATAACACCAAATATCTTGTATTTTGAATATAAAGTGAATAAAATACACCTAGGATCAAGTTACTACATTTGTTTAGTTTTAATTTGCAGAAAATGAAGAAAAACGAAGAAAAATGCTCAGTGCAGACGCACAGTTTGTGATACGGCTCTACTAAGTACTTAGATGGATTTCTAAACGTGCGCCAATTTTAAAAAGGTATAATAAGCTATTCATCCAAATCCGTACGGACACACGAATATCAATGCGAACGCACTCTGGTTGCACAGGAAAAACCGAGCCCAGTGCGGGTGGCCTGGCCTCACTATAGCAAAACGCAGAATTGAAGCCTGAACTTAAAATAGCCACAACCTTTAACTCGTAACTCCGTTTTGGGCATATGAACACTTTTCGGAAAGCTAGCAAGAAGATCTACAACATAATAAACTAAAAAAGGAAATTTGGCATTACAGCCAAAATTACACGTTTTCAACATGGTTTCTATTTTTAGCACACCAAGGACGTGTTTTGACAATCAAATGTGGACATGGAAATCTGGAAAATAATCCAAATATAGCACCCACTAACTCCACTTCTTAGCCTCTTAATTGGGCATAGTCTTTGGCTATAAAGGAGGGGGGTTCATTCTCATTCAAAACATAACTCTTATCTCTCTCTCACCCCTGGGTGTATGTTCATTTCCATAAAATACATACTTAGCATAAAATTCTACAGCCAAGGAAAGCTTTTCAAGGAGGGAGAAGAAGGAGATTCAAGCAAGAAGTCGGCAAGATTGAGGGTTTTGATCCAAGAAAGAGTGTAATCATTTCTTTATTTCATTTCTTCTTATTTTTGCCAAATTTTGTAATGGCTCCATGAGGGAGTAGATCTCTCTTTAGGGTTTATGTCAATGCATGAACTTGTTTAATTGTATCTTATTCGGTTATTTATTTTTATTATGATTGTTTTATGGGATTTGATTGTTAATTTCTGTGATTTATCATTTGTGTTGATTACATAATTTAGTACTTGAAATCGAAGTAGTCCCGCTTTGAAATCGTTTTGTTATGCAAGGATCCAAAGAAGTTAGGATGAGAGGAGAGTACCAAATTATGAACACAAATATCTTAGGTTTTGGGTTAGAAGCAACGATACTTTGATATCCATAACCGGAACTATATAAATTAAGGATTAGGGTTTGGTGAAGAACGACAGTGAAGTCAAACCCCTACTTAGGACACATAGATTGATTAAGTATTGATATGTATTTTGTATAAATGTGATTGTTAAATATCCCTTTAGGATGGTGACAGCATCTAAAATTCAAGGAACATTAACTTAACCTACCAAAATACTTGTATCAATAATTAGTCAATATAGGCTATCGAGAGCTCAATGGGTCTAGATAATTAGGATGAAGAACGACCATGAAGTCCGAAATTATTTAGGCACGTTATTAATTCATGACCGTGATCCTTTTTAACACTTTAGATTAGAAACCTCATCAAATCATACATGAATTTGAACAAATACCAAATAGATAGAATTAGCAAGGGATTGTAGACTGAATACCCCTAGATCTCCTTTACTTGAAAGTAAACCAATCTTTCTTTCATTTATTTACTTCAATTATTTTGAAACTCCTCTCTTTCGGGTATTGAACCCAAACTTAAGATTAATTAGAACAAAACCCCCCAATTTACTTTACTTTACTTTCTTTTATTTTCTGAAATTAATTTATTAAAGTTTAAACTAAGTATTTACCATACTCTTTGTGGTTCGACACCCAAAGTATTATAAGGATAGGTTGTGCGCTTGCAACTAATATTTCTTTGGGTATTTAGGTTTATAAATTTAAAAGTCTAAAGAGTATAAAAATAATCACAATTCTCTATTTCCAAAATACTCAACAAGATTCAATACGAAGTGAATTAGTAGTTTTCTCTCTCCATCTCATGCCCTTTTATAGGCCAAGTGTGGCGATTTCACAATGATCGAAATACCCCTAGAGGGTCGGTTATGGTATGAAAAGACAAAAATGCCCCTTGGCCCATTAAACTTTGAATTGATTTGGGCTTTTAAATTTAATTAAGGCTTTAATGCTAATGGGCTTTAGGCCTAAAATTTAAATCCATAATTAACATTTAAAATCCAAATTAAATATATATAATTGTTCTGAACAATTATATTTCTTTCAATTGTTGTTCTGAACATTTAATATGATTATTCTTGTTATCATATCGCATGCAGATAATCTAACTCTACCAAGGGGCCTAGTGATACTATAACTCGTACACTCTACCAAAGGGCCCAATGATACTATAATTCGTACAGAGATATGAGAGACAATAATACTTTTGGTAGACTATCTCTTCCGCAGCATAAGTTATGTATATCGAAGTGGTATCGTTATAACTGCTTTTTATGGACAACATTAGATAACATTCACACATATACATCTCTTATGTAGGAAAGATGAATACCTAATACTTTAGAAGTTAATATTGAATGAAAGCATTAATGACACGAACACAATTCCATTTAATGTTTCATTCGAGGTCTGCCAAATATCATATTCATAGAACATGTATTTATGTGATTAAAATGACATCTCTTATCTATGGTCTGTAAAACTTGAACATCTTTTAATCTACATACTAATCTTATAATGGTTAATCAGTGTTTCTGCTAATTACCTTGGTTAGAGACTTTTAAGAGTATATATCATATATATTATGAAGTTTCACAATTTCAGTCATGAACTCGAAATGATTCATAAATGCAATAATACTCAAGGCAACAAAATGACATTTTATTAATCACTCAATTCATGAACAAAACATATATGATAAATTTATCGTATTATTGACTTATAGATTATTACAAACTAACAAGATTGAGGTGTCAATCCAGAGGGATAGTGTTTTAAGAGATCTAATCGCAAATTAAGTCTAGCTAGGTTATCAATTCTTTTAGGTTGGGTTGATTGATTAGTTGATTGGTTGTTTGTTTAGTTGTAATGTTCAGTTACAATAGTGAAATAAGTAATTGATTAAGTATTTAGAAGATGGTACTTCTAAAGATTCAAATATTCTATCATTCAAACTCATTTAATCCAGGTACTAGTCTAAGTTCTCGGGTTTTATAATAGTTTTGAGGCGATGGCGCTAATTATGATTAATTCGCAGAAGTAAACATATATAGATAGCCTCTAGGGTTCAAGTCATCTCCTTTTAAATTAAACAAAGTATAATTTTGATGTTTCTCTACTTTACATACAACCCTGTCACTGCCACATGAGGCATAGATTGTTCCATAAGGATCCACATGCGATATTGTCACTACACGTATGCACCTAAGGTTTCTACCTGATGCGATTTGAAAGGTTTTTCAATATTTCGATTGACTTTTGGGCTAACAATTCTAAGTATTCCGGGTTTATAATTTATCCTCCCCACGCAAAGGATAAGGGTGGCAAAAAAGCTCGTTTATCGCTTATGACTCGCATTTGACTCGCTCACTAACAACTCATTCATTAGTGAACCGAGCTGTTAACGAGCTGGCTCATCACTAGCTCGATTCAAAATTAACAAGTTTGAGCTGGGACCTAACTCGCTCCCAAGCTGACGAGCCAGCTCAGTCCTATTATGAATTTGTGAATTGGTATGAATTTGTGTGAATTTAGTATACATAAATTTATTTTGTGAACTATGTTTGTATGAATTTGGAGATTTAGTATTTTAGTATGTATGAATTTAGTTACAAACTTAATTTATGGTAGTTGACTTTATAATACATCATCTAATACATTTGGACTTTTGGCCCACGAGCTGGCTCGGCTCGTTCATTGCCAAAACAAGCAAGCTACGAGTAATTTCTTTAGCTCAGATCTGAATGTTAGCTCGCTCATGACTCGTTCGTTGCTAAAACGAGCGAGCAATGAGCTTGGTTTAGCTCGGATCGAGCTGGCTCGTTGCCAACCCTAGCTCGGACCTCCTTTAATTCCCTATCCTACCCCACAAATTATAACATCCCAAAGACCCTACTTATTTCTAAGTCATTCCTAATATCAATTAAATATACGATCTACAATATCCTGCGAATGGAGCCCACTAGGTTTTAACCCTAGCTTTTGAACCGCTGCCAAACCTCATTAGCCGAAGTGTTCAAAGTTCTTATATGTAATCCCACTCACACCAAGATACAAAGACTTTACACCTATTGGTATGTGGAGGACATTGACATATAGTAGACATAACTATGTATACAAAGATATAATCGAAAGCAATTCAAAGTATAACGAAATCTCAAATCAACATAGACAAAACATAAATTATACTAAAACATAATAAAAAATTAGCTTCTTAAAGCCTAGAAATGAGAAGATTAGCTTCTCAAAGCCATGGAAAAATAAAATGAATAAAATAAGAAAGACATAAACCACAATCCTTGAAGATTGAAGAACTATTACCTCCTTAGATGACGCCTTCTTCTCCCGCCTTAGACATTGAGAGCCGCCCTTCTCTTCTCCAAAATTTACGCTATAATCTACTCTAATTTTTGGATTTAACATAATTAAACACGCATACTAAATCCTATTACAAGAGGGGTATATATAACATTCTTAAAGGGGTGTAGCCTATTGTAAGTAGTGGATGGAGATCATGGGGGGCATGGGGGCCCACCCATGCCATAAATATTCTACTAGAAATAGCCCACTATAATTGGAGGTGAAGTAAGCGCGTTTTTTAGAAGGATTATGCTCGAAATTCGCGTCAACGGTTGAGATTTAATCGAACCAAAACAGTTCATGGATTGGATATGTGGGCTCTGTTATACTAAGTGCACCTCCAATTTAATCAAAAACTGAAAATAAATTGCAATTGAAAGTAAAATAGATGAGTTTAGAGAAATTTGACACGCGGGATGTTAACGGAGTTCGGCAAAACAAAGGCCTACGTCTCCGGGGCTTCTCAACCTTGAGTGGTGCGTCTTTCTATTACCCAATACGAAATGATTACAACTTGTGAATCGTTGAGCCCTTACACACTAAGAGGGAAGTCAAACGGCCAACTCAAAGAGATGAGAACAAGGTCTCAATTGTCTAGAGAATCAAGAGAAACACTCAATAGATCACTCTAACCTAATCTAATTTGAGATTGGTGAAGTAGATTTGAGGTTGCTTGAGGAATTTTGAAGTTTTAAGCTCTCACAACAATGGTGTAGGCTAAGCTCTCAGAAAATCACTTTTGAAATGATTAGGGTCGGTTCAGATAATTGGGGAAGAAAGCCCAATCACCTATTTATAGAGTCAGCTCAAAAATGAGCTATTTGACATAAAACGTTACCAATGTTTTATCAAACGTTATAACGTTTTAGTTCAAATTGTGATTTTAGGATTTTAATTTTTTGACAGCTCAGCAAAACGTCATAACGTTTGTAAAACGTTATGTAACGTTTTAACATTTAAAACTTGATCAAAATTGAAGTTCTCTGAAGCTAATATTTAATTAAAATGTTGCAACGTTTTGTATATACGTTGCAACGTTTAAATTTGAATTTTCAATTTTTGGTACAGTTGTACTTAAAATTCTGACATCCATAAAAACGTTACAACGTTTCATGTTGTTACTGTACAGCTGTGATTCAGTAGTTCTGTAGCTATTAAAACGTTATGACGTTTTTAAATCGTCACAACGTTTATAAAACGTTATAATGTTATAACTTGTTTCTAATTTTGATCAGTTTGTTGCTTCTGACCAATCTGAAATGTTACAATGTTTTGAAAACGTTACCAACGTTTTATCCCAGTTTAGTCAGCTTTACACATACTTTACCAAGTTTCTGATTTTACAGTTTGTATTCTTGATAAATGTCTTCATGTCTTCTTCAGTCCAAGTATTCTATAATGCGATTTCATTCGACTTGAACCTACATATCTTTCAAAAACAAAATAGAACACATCGTAAAATTCAATAATTGTATGTTTTTGCAAATTAGTCAAATAGACGAAAAAGATTATTGCTCAACCAACAATCTCCCCCTTTTGACGATTTGCAAAAACATACAATGCAAGTAAGTGCATAAATCAAAAATTTTCAAAAATTAGTTTACCCAATTTTGATTTTGCATGTCAAGCCATTTGTACCAATTTCTCTCCCTTTTGGAAATCAACGAAAGGTTGAAAAATTAACACTAAATTAAAGTGCTCCCCCTCAAATTATGTACTCCCCCTCAATTTAGCAATATAATACCGAGAAATCATAAATGAAATAAAATTAAGGGATTACTCTAGCATTTTATATGACAATTTACAAGTCCATCTCAATTAGCAATTACAACTAATTGTCAATCAACAAATCAATTCATGCATTTGAACATAGCCTATAATTTATCAAGATTTTAAGATATACATATATATGCATTCAACAATTTTGCAATTTAGCCCTTGACTAATTCTCAATTCATACAACTCATATACATTTCTACATCTCATACATATCAATCACCAATAAACAAATTTCCAAGATACAGTTATTCAAAATAAGTCAAGCAATTGATATTTTTGCATTTAAAACCCAGATTTTTGATCATTTCAACAATTGAATAATTTTTTTTTTTTGCAATTTAAGCCCTTCACAATTCATCACAAAACACAATTAATTTTAAAGCAATTCAAACGCAACAAATTTAAAGCTAATTAATATTCAAAACAACCCTACAACTAAAATAAATTGTTCATGCATAGCAATCAAATTAGCAAATTTTTAGATTTTAAAATTGTACGATCTACTCGTCATCCATGTTGTCATTTTGTGCCTCGGCCACGTCTTCTTCTTCTTCACCTTCCTCTTCATGCTCCTCTTCCTCGTCATCTAGGTCTTCTTCCTCAACAAGATTCACACATGCTTGTGTTGGGCTTCCCGAGGGACCATATTGCTTGACAAAGCGATTCAAGAGACTGGATTGAACTTCATCAAGCGCATTGAGAGCTCGGGCATGTGCTCGCATTTGTTTCCTTATCTTCAATTGCCCCTTCTCCAGATTGTCGAACCTCCTTTGCATTGCTTGATGGTTTTGTTGAATCTTAAGGCGTTGAGCATTCATCTGTTGGCATAACCACATCAGTTGTGCTTCTTGGCCTTGTGGAGGGACAAACGCACCCGCTTGTGGCATGTATTGTGGTTGAGGTTGAGGTTGAGGTTGTACCGGGGCCACTTCTTCTTTCGGGTCCCAATATTATTGGGTAAGGCATCTAGTCGGTTTATCCACTTATTTATGTCTCTTGTATCAAGTTCGTAGCGCCTCAGACCCGAGGATGAATGACCATGAATCCACTCGATTTTGGTTAAGTGATCAACCAAATTAATCAGGAAAGAGAATTCTACTTCTTCAGGTATTTGAATACCATTGAGGCGGATGATTTTGTGAATGAGATGGGCATATGGTAGAGTATGTACCGTGCTTGAAAATGAGTCACTCATGTGGCGAAGAATGATGTAGGGTATGTTGATACATTTTCCATCCAATTGAATGAGGTGACGAAGGAAGTACATGGGTCCTCACTCAAGATTTGTTTTGATTGTGACTTTGGGCATGAGAATGTTGTTTATGAAAAGGAAGAGTAACCGATGTAGGGATGGAAGGTGAGAAACATAGATTGGTGCTCCGGCTAAATTGTTTCAGTCAAACCATTTCTTATATTCACTTGAGGTACCATCGGCATAAAGAGGCCAACTCCCCAAGGGATAGGTTTCCTCCCCTTCATTCGGAACCTCAAGTTATTGAGCCACGTTACCAAGAGAAAGTGCAATTTCTTGCCCGCCTGCCCAAGAAGTGATGATGAAGGGTTCCTCTTGGATTTTGATATTTGCATAGAATGTGCGGGTTAGAATTGCAGTGTAAGGTTCCAATTCCAATGATTTAAATATTGAATTATCTTGTCATCTTCGGGTTGTGAGAAGGTAACCGATGATTTGTCAAAATGATAGCAATCGGTTATTTTTCTATTCACGAATGAACCCATGTAATTCTCATATGCCACAATATCCTGAAAAAGGTATTTATTAGACCGGTGAATTGTCCAATTTGGTTCTAGGTTTCTCCCACTGTTTTGACCGTCTTCTGAGTCCAAACGGAATCTTTTCTTACCCTTAAGTACAACACCTTTCTTTGGAGCCATTGGATTGAGTTAAGATTAAAAGTTTACCGATTTAGAAGTGAAGTGCTAATCCGAGAAGAGAAGAACCCAAGAAGAGTAGTGGTGAAGCCGGATTGTCAATCCAACAGTTGGATCACTGGATTTGTGCGTAGGGTTTTGGCTAGGGTTTTGGAGAAGGGAGAGAAGAGAGAGAGAAGTGATATTTTGAGAAGAGAATTGAGTAGAGAGAAGAGAGGAGAGGAGAAATCAAGAAGAATTTCTTGATTTGGTGGAGTAAGTTGGCCGGAATAGGTAGAGATAGAGAGAACGGCGGGGTAGAGGAAGAAGAGAAAATGGAAGGAAAGAGACAGGTTGGAGAAGAATAAAGAAGAAAAATCAATCCGGATTGGCCTTTAACACCTTTTCGCTATAAATTGTTACCAATGTTTGTCTTAAATACAGTGTTTTTTTTAGCTAAAACGTTATAACGTTTGTAAAACGTTGTGTAACATTTTGTTCTGTCTTGAAACAACCATTTTGGAAATTTGAAATTTCAGAAATTTAATTAAATCGTTACCAATGTTTGGAAAACGTTACAATGTTTTCAATTGAACTTTTACAATTTTGATATCTTGTCAGATAACCGTTGTAACGTTTTGGAAACGTTGTGTAACATTTTTGAGAAGCTCTCGGACTTTTGAAACTTCACAAAACATTACCAATGTTTCCTAATCGTTACAACGTTTAGATAGTATAATTTATCTCGAAATTTTGGCTAAGTATCAGATGCAAAATGTTCCAACGATTTATAAAAATGTTACAACGATTTAATCAGATTTTTAGAATATGAGCCTGATCTGTCTAAAACGTTACAACGATTTAAAATCGTTACATAATGTTTTATCTTTGCTCTCGGACTTTTGGAGTTTCACAAAACGTTACCAACGTTTTCAAAAACGTTATAACGTTTTATCTGTTGAACACATTTTTGAGAATAAATTATGAAAATGTTATGACGTTTTATAAAACGTTGCAACGTTTTGTTCCTGCAGGACAGTCTTTAAATGAATTATTTTGATTGCAATTAGTTATTTTGAAATATGCTATGAATATGTCTATTATCTAAGTTCAAGCATGCATAATTTAAATCTTAATTCATTGTGTTGTTGAGTATTTAGGGGTTTTGTGAATATATTGGCAATTTGTTCTTTGGTGTCGATATGTATGAGTTCAATTTCACATTTTTCTATATGATCCCTAATAAAATGATGCCTTATTTCTATGTGCTTGGTTCTAGATTGAAGGACCGGATTCTTGGATATCATAATGGCACTAGTATTGTCACACATAATTGGTACATTGCGGAAGCGAATTTCATAATCATTTAAGGATTGGATCATCCAAAGTATTTGTGTGCAACAACTACTGGCCGCTACATACTCGGCTTCCGTTGTGGAAAGGGCAATGTTTGCGTGAAAGCGCAACGCAAGTTTCGGTACGCTTGGGAGCGTACCTTTTAAATCCGCGGTTACACCTTCCGATTAGGGTTGCAAGTGCACAACCCTATCGAGGAGTATAATCGGGTATCGATCCACAGGAACGGTTCCTTTATCTAGATATTTACTTATCTCGACTAAAGACTAGAAGTGAGAAAGAGGGAGTTTTGGTACTTAGTTTTCCTAAAGAATCAACTCAAGCAATCAAACAATGTAACATAATAGTAAATGTGCAAGGAAAGGTATAAACTGTGTTTTGATTTGGGATAAAAGATGTTTCAAGGGTTTCAGACTTCATCTCTGATTTGCCTATAGTGGTACGGGTCTTACCAAGTTGGTACGGCTAGGCCGCACCAACCTGGTCCGACCAAGCCGAGTGGGGCTTGGTACAGGTAGGCTGCACCACTCTTGTAAGACCTGTACTGATGTACCAGTACAGAGCTTACAAGTTCGAGTTGATGCATTTCTTGCTGGTACGTATTAAACTCTTCAGAAAGGTTCAATTGACCATACCTAAGGTTCCTAAACCTCAACTCTCGTTTGTTGGTTCAAGATCTAGGTTTTGGAGTCAATTCTTCACCTTCTAGGGTTTCTAAACCTCAACTCTCGTGTTTTGGTCCAGATCCTCTAGTTGATTGATTGGAGATCTAAGGTATCCTCTAATCTGTCAATTAGGGGAGAATTCAACCTTTCGGTTTCAATTCGAACAAGTCTACCTAAAGGGATTGGTTTGGTTGAGAGAAGGCAATGGTCACATGACCTTGTTAGGGTTGATCTACCACTATAGGCACACCATATGCAATCATAGAAAGACAAAGCAATCAAGACAAGCAAATACACAATCAATTCAATCAAAAGAGTTCATACAAGATTCAAATCAAGAAAAGCAACACAAATCAAGAAAATCCATCTACAAACCCTAGAAACAATGATTTACTACTCACAAGTCATGGATCTGTCCAGAAATACAAGTAAAGAGATAAAGAGAGGCATGATAGAACTAGATCGAAGATCTGATGTGGAGAAGAGGTTGATTCGTCGATTTTTGCCTCTTCCTCTTCCTTCTTCTTCTCTCCTTGCTCCTTTGCTCTCTTTCTCCCTTTCTCTGAGCTCTCAATCTGGAATGGAATGGAATCCCCCGAAAATGGAGAGATCCCTCGCTTTAAATAACCTCTGCCAAGATTTGAATTCTGTCAGGCGGCATCTATGTACGGCCCGTACCAAAGTGGTACGGCTAGGCCGTACAAGATGGAAGGGAGGCTGGATCAGCTAAGCCTGGTAAGGGCCGTACCAGAGAGTCCAAAAACGCCGTTTCTTCGTGTATTTTGCTCCAATCCTGCAGAAAACAAACAAACTCTCAACAGTACCAAATTCTAAGGATATATCAATGAAATGTACGTGATTTTGATAATTTAGAACGTGAATTTGGTAACGAAATCAAGTCAAATATAGGCTAAATATGCGAGGTATCAAATTCCCCCAAGCTAAACCTTTGCTTGTCCTCAAGCAAAGATCTAAACATTGGTACCGGTTTGGACTCTAAATGCAAGTTTCTTAAATGTAAGATTTTACATGAGTTGTTTCAATTAGGAACCTCAAGAATCATGTTGGTATAATTTGGACTTTCCCTATTTAACCTTGATTCTCCACATGAACCGACCAACCAAACTTCAATTTCTAAAATATTTGAATACTTGTAAAACTGAGTGCTTGAATCGATCAAGTTGTCATTTATCTATTTAACCATTGCCCTCATTTGTGGAGATTTTCCCTTTTTAACCCCCTCAAGCTTGGAACAAGCTTAGGTCAGAAAGTTACGGACTTCGCATGTTGATATGTGCGAAAATTTATTTCTTTCTTTTCTAAGTGGGAGACGAGCTCAAAGGCGCCCTAAAAGGACTTATTGCCAGTACTCTTATGTTCTCCGTCTTTTCAATTCTAAGTGGGAGACGAGCTCAAAGGCGCCCTAAAGGGACTTATTGCCAGTACTCTTATGTTCTCCGTCTTTTCAATTCGATTTGTCATATCTCTTTTTTTTTTATTTGCACATATCATGAATACACACACCCACTGGTATTCCTTCATACCAATATGTATCCCAAATCTTTCTTTATCAATAATCCCCATTTCCTTATTTGAAAAAGGCACAAGTCAATTTCTAAACGATTTCTCAATACATTTCAAGTTTTCATTGTTACAAATGCTCAAAACATTCATATTTGTCAGTTCGTTGGTCAATTATGAGATAGTTCTAATCTCCTAGGGTCATCCTAATCAACACCAACAATTTTCAAAAAGTCTCCAATCTAAACAATCACACAAATTCCTACCTACAAATGCAATAAACAAGTAAACATGATCTAAATGCAGATACAGTTTTCTTCTATTCACCCCCCCAAGCTTGAATGAAGCATTGCTCACAATGCTTAAATTCACACAAGAAAAAGTAAATAGAAGAAAATATGGAAACTAACCAGACATGGAGTGAAGGGTGAGGCGGGGGCGCCTCACTGGTTGGTGGAAGGTAGATCAGGCGGCACTGGGGGAAGCACCCACTTCTGTGGTACACGGACTACGCGATCAAACCCGTGCATCAGGAGAATCCACAAGATTTCTTTCGAGTCCATGATCGAGCGCCCGATCGCACCTGTGTGAGCTTTCAATTCCTCCAAGAGCGTGGCAGTCTGATCAGGTTTGAGATCTGCACTTATGATCACAAAACAAGATTTATCTGGGACTAGAAACTCATACCTGAAGTTAGCTGGGAGAGTCTTGAGTTCAGAAGTTGGCGCCTCTAGTTGGGCTTTGAGGCGGTCCGCGTCAGGCACACTCGAGTCGCGTGAAGACCTCACAACAGCTTCATCCGACTCACTTTGCTTACTCTTCAGATCTTCTGACTGTGTAACGCAACCCGCGTCAAGTTCATCCGGCTCGCGTCCTGATTCCTCTGAGTCTTCAGACTGTGGCACGCGGACCTCATTTGTTTCATCCTGCCTACGTTCCAGTTCCTCCAGATCATCTGTTTTTAAATCTGCTGCATAAAATGATTCCAACTCGATCGTTTCTACCTCTCCTCTGGGGTTGGGTACTGGCTGACTGGGAAGTCTTCCAGAAAGTGATTGTGCAGAGGCAGCTTGGAGAGCCATTAGCATATTTATCATCTTGCTTCGAGCTTCTAATTGGGCACTCATTATTTGCATCTGCTCGAACATCATCTGATTCATCTTTGCCTGCTCGTGCATGAAGTCGCTCACAGCGGGAGCGATGTATGACTCGGGAGGATCGTATTGGAATGGGTGGTAGTTGTCAAATGAAGCATTAAAAGTTTCGGTTGAGAGAACTGATCTGCTCGGGTTCCTCCTCCCTTTGTTCCAATAGGCAATGCTCATAGGAGTGCCCTCTGTCGCAACACACGACGCATAGCGGTAGTTGATGGTTGACAACTGCCTTAACACTCAACTTGTCCATTGCTCTTTGCATAGCATCCAGCTTAGCGGTTAGAGCAGTGATCTGATCAACTTCAAATCGGCAGCCACCTCCAGCTCGGGTATCAGGCTAAATATGCGAGGTATCAGGCAACAAGTGAACTACCAAGAAATTGGCATGTACCACTTGTGCTTTTTCTATCCATACGGTCCCCGGCAAAATCAGCATCGACATATCCCATCAAGTCTAAATCCGATTGTTTGCCATACCATAATCCCAAATTTAAACAACCCTTGACATATTTAAGAATTCTTTTAACGGCTTTCAAGTGTAATTCTTTGGGATTTGCTTGATACCTAGCACATAGATATACCGCAAACATTATATCGGGTCTACTAGCAGTTAAACAGAGTAAGCTACCTATCATAGCTCGATATTGAGTGATGTCCACTGATGTGCCATTTGGATCCGAGTCAAGATTTGCATTCGTAGCCATTGGAGCCTTGCTCATATTGCTTTCGGTCATCCCAAACTTCTTGATCAACTCCTTCGCATACTTGATTTGACTCACAAAGGTGTCATCCACCAGCTGCTTGATTTGGAGTCCCAAGAAGAAATTCAATTCACCCATCATGCTCATCTCGAATTCACTATTCATAAGAGAAGAAAATTTCTCGGCAAGTTGATAGGCCTAAATTATATACATATTCGATTTGATTTTTATCACAAAATAACACCAAATATCTTGTATTTTGAATATAAAGTGAATAGATTACACCTAGGATCAAGTTACTGCGTTTGCTTGGTTTTAACTTACAGGAAATGAAGAAAAACCGAAGAAAAATGCCCACTGCGGACACACGGTTTGTGATATGGCCATAATAAGTACTTAGATGGATTTCTGGACGCGCGCCAATTTTAAAAAGGTATAAGAAGCTATACATGAAAATCCGTGTGGACGCACGGATCTCGATGCAGCCGCAGTGCGGATTGTACTGTAGCAATGCGGATCCCAGTGCGGATTGTACTGTAGTAATGCGGATGCCAGTGCGGATTGTACTGTAGCAATGCGGATGCTAGTGCGGACGCACTGTACCAGTCAGCCAAAGATAGAGTCTGAACTTAAAACGATCATAACTTTTGACTCGTAACTCCGATTAAGGCTTATGACTACTTTTTGGAAAGCTAGTGAGAAGATCTACAACATGAGAAACTAAAAAATAAAAATTTTCTCAGTGCGGATCAGCCCATCCGCAGTGCGGCCCGGAGCACCCGCACTAGACCCGCAGAAAGCCAAAATTGCACGTTTTTGACAGTTTTTCTATTTTTGGTGCATCATGGACGCGTTTTGACAGCCACATGTGGACAAGACAATCCTGAAAAACAATCCAAATATAACACCCACTAACTCCT
>JARJHM010001078.1:0-76721 GCA_033356055.1 Carex pumila | reverse complement strand
CAGATATCAGATATCCATAGATATATACATACATATTTTCATAATATATACTATATTATGTGGTATATATTTACTATTTGAATACAAATAAATAAAATTTAAATATATATTTAGATATCGGATATCCGTATCTAAATTTCACATCCGAATCCGGATATGCTCCGATATTTATTCAATTCGTTTGCATCCCTAAATGAAAAAAACAGACAAGTCTAGATAAGGTGCTCAAATTTTTGAATGCGATAACAAAACAAACGGGGACCAATTTAAGATTTGTTCTCCATTGAAAGGATCGTGTTCAGAGGTTTTGTTCCTCCAAAAGGTTGGACCCAAAATGATTTTGTCACCCATTGGGACTCAAAATTGATTATCGAAGTGCTGTTTAATAAATTAATTTTATGTCTAACAAAGAGAAAAATGCCTTATCAGAAAGTTGAAAATTGGAGATAAATATAATAAAATGGCAGATATCCAAATAACAACAAAAAATTGGCCAATTTTAAATTTCACCATCGGCTTGCTTAAATATTCTACAACGTAACGTTTGATTGCAAAATAAGAATAACTAGAATAGCCAAATCAAGAATAGGTATCGTTTATCTTATGAGAATATTCAAATCTCAAAATTCTTAGGAATAATCTATTCTAATATGACAAAAAGTTTGGATTCCCTATTCTAACTATCCTAACCCAACGAAACACTGAATGAATAGACTACTATTCCAAATAGCCTATTCTCAATACAACCAAACATACAAAAATATTTGAAGAAAAGAAAAAGAGTATAGAAAAAAAAATACAAAAACAATGAAAATGAGTCCTCACAAGCAAAGGGAATTTTTATTTATTACAAATCATATAATAAATTGGATAGTAAATTCATTTCTATCGCCGGTCTTGGAGGGGACTCCTAAGTGTTCTTTGTGGGCGACGTCAAAAACCCTGCAAAAAAAATTGAACAATAACTTATGTATCAGAAACAAACAAGTAATATAAAAAATGAAATATTTATTTGTCCAAACAGGAGCAGCTTGATTAGTCAACAAATCTTACCAAGACTTATGGTTACATAAAAGTGAAAAAGTTCAGTGGTCAAAATCTAAATATTCAAATAATAATAAATATAATAATAATAAAATTTGAACCTGATTAGATTTTTTTGTAGTAGTTAGGGCAGCCACAACCAAAAACCGACACAAAACAAGGCCCAGATGGAATCAACCAATCCGGCAAGAAATGAAGCGAACCACAGGACGTAATTGTCAACCTTGTAAGTGATGAAATGCTCTGCCGATTAATTTGTGGTATTTCATGAGATAAATCACCAAATAGCTCTGTAGATTCCACCAACTGCAGTCCATCCATTGTTAGTGATTCCAGGGAATTACACAAAAAAATATACAGGTCTTTCAACATATCTAGATGCCCAAATCCGGTAATCAACTCCAGGTGGTCACACGACCAAATTTTGAAAATTTCAAGCTGGGAGGGCAGCTGCTCCAGCTGCATAGTTCGGATACTAGAACATTCACTAATGTAGAGGTTCTTGAGAGTGTGAAGATTACCCAATGGAAGGGATTGAATATAGCCACAACTTTCTAACCTGAGTTCTTCAATTGACTGCAATAACAATGGATCCCTCATCCATTCTGGTACTATGGTAGAAGGGTAACCTGATACTCGAAGTTTCTTGAGGTTAGGATGTGGCTGGAGGTATTCTAACAAGGAAAAATGTACATCATCTGCACCAACTATCCCACCTTCACAAGCTTCTGGTACCAGTTTTAATTCCAGGTGTGAGTCCGTGATGTATGCCATTCCAATGTTATAATCCCAGTTTAACTCCAAAATCTCAAGTTTACACTTATTTCTCAGGTTAGCACGCTTGGCATCTTCTAAATTATTAATGTTCTTTAAATTTTCAATAGAGAGCAGCCCTTTAAGGTCCTTCATATCCTTTAACCAACCTATAGTTATAACTTTCCAACATGCTTGAACTTTTGTTATTGACGGAAAATTAACAAGACCATGGGGGACATAATCAAAGAATCGACGCTCAATAGTTAATTCCAGTAAGTTAGTAAGTGAACAGAGCGATTTTGGTATCTCTTTAAGGTTGCCATCAGAATAAATATATAGAAACTGTAAGTTAGCCAGATCACCAATATTTTCAGGTAGATATTCAAGGGAGTCACAATGAACATGTAAATCCAGCAAGTTGTAAAGGAGGCCAATGGATAATGGTAACATTTTAAGACATGTAGAACTAATACTTAGATAGGTAAGATGTTTCAATTCGGAAATGGAGTGAGGAATCTTTGTCAAACTATCCCATTTCAATATAAATACCCTGAGCACTTCAAATTTAGTGAGGTTACATAAGGTTACGCCTTCCGAAGAATCTTGACAATCATCCATCAACTCTAAGTTTGGGTCAAAATAATATTCCCATGTTCCCAAATGTTTTCCCATATCAATAATAATAGTTCTTAAACCCTTCATATTTTCTTGGGGAATTCGATTTACATATCCCAAGCCCATGGAACCGCCTACATATAAATGGTATACTTCTCGCGAGACAGTTCTCTCTTGAATATCAAGTGGCTGATTGATCTCCACTGAGTAGTGTTCATTCTCAGAATTAAGTCGAGCAAGATCATGGATTATATCATGTAACTTACTATAATATTCTTTCCAAAGTACACCTGTACCATCAAGAAATGACCTCTCTTTTAACTCATTATAATATTCAACACCAATTTCTGTGATTTCTCTATTTCTCCGGGACTCGATGTACCCATGAGCAATCCACGACCTTATCAAATCCATTTTTTCTAACTCGTAATCTTTTGGATACATTGAGCAAAACAAAAAACATGGCTTAAGATGAGCAGGTAGATGAGCATAACTAATCTGAAGTGCTGGGAAAATCTCTTCTTTTGATTCTTTTATTTCCCAAAGACCACTTTCCAGAATCTCCTTCCAAACCTCTTCATCAGTTTCATGCCTAAGGAGACTTGCTATTGACTTTACAGCCAATGGTAACCCACCGCACTTTTTGGTAATCTCCCTTCCGATATCTACGAAGTGTTTTGGCATGGTGCAACTTGTACCATTAAATGCATAATGCTCAAATAACTGCCAGCATGAATTTTCAGATAAGTTACTTGGGTTAAAACGAGTTGTTGTTTCCATGACCTTTGCTACCTTTTCATTTCTTGTTGTCACGAGAATTCTGACCATCCTTGCTTCTTTAAAAGGAACTCGGAACAACTCCCAAAGATTATGATTCTCGTTCCACACGTCATCTAAAACAAGTAGTATTGTTTTTCCCTTCACAGTTTTTGCAAGCTCTTCTTGTAATTGGCTCAACTCACTTATACCACAATTTGCTTTGGAGACTGATTCAATGATTGCTTTAGTGAGTCTCCCAACATCAAATTCTTCGGAGACACATACCCACCCCTTTAAATCAAAGCACCGGGAAACCCCCTCATCTTTGTAGACCAATTGGGCAATGGTGGTTTTTCCGAGACCACCTTTTCCAATAATTGAAATGACCGAAAAGGGCTTTTCTTTTTCAGATAGTAACAAATTGATTACCTCCTCTATTTCAGCATCTCTCCCAAAAATACTTGCCTCATCTACCATGTGACCCGTTGGGGGCCGTAAAAGTTTATTGTCCGGACGCCTCGCCCCATCACTCTCTCTTAATTGAAGAGCCTCGCGATCCTTTGCTATTTCATCAAATCGACTTCTTATTTTGTTAAGCCGATCAACAATGCCATCAGGAATTGGTACAATGTACTGTTAAAAAAGAAATGAATTACAATGCTAAATTTCATAATTTGTTAGCTGAAAATGATAATTAAGGGATCAAAGCGCCTACAATGTGAGTGACTTCTCGATCCTTTTGCAAATTGACCTCCGACTTTTTAACAAATAATCGAATATGTACGAAAATAAGTTACATGTACAAGTTCATTAGATTGGAACAATATATGTACTGTCCAAAAGGGAATTTATTAGATAAGTATGTCAAACTTTGTAATTTTATAATTAAAAATGATATTTAAGGGATAAATTGAGACTCTAATGTTTAGAGGTGAAAATGGAGCCGGATTAGCCGGCGGATATGCACTCCGTATCCGCATATAATCCGAATCCAGATTAAACGGATTCAGATAATTTCCAAATACGAATTCGGATAATTTTTTAATATCCATAAAAGATCCGGATACGGATATGAAATCCTAAAAGGAGCGGATATCCAAACTATCCGAAACCCAATAATTTGACCGGACCCACTAGTTATTAAACTGAGTCATATCCAAAATGTCCAGAACCTATCACTTGAGTTCCTAACCCGGATCCATTATGATATCAGATGCTCTGCAACTTGTTTTATAGCGCTCCAGCACGCTGGTATTATATAATTTGAAATTGTGGGACTATTTCCCAACGGACAAACGTCACAAACCGGATTGGAGATAGCTGCTTTGTAGCTTTGGGCTTTACTGCTGCTTTGTCAAGTAGTTCTTTGATTTGACCCTCGTTTAATAATGTTGCTTTGAACACATGGATTAAGTCATAATTATTATTGAATTAAATTCCTTTGAACACATGGATTAAGTCATAATTATTATTGAACTAATGTGTTTAAAAATTAGTTTATATATCTTAATTATCCGACCATTATTCGTTTTATATCTGTATTCGAATCTGTATCCGTGGACTATCCGTTCCGTATCCGTATCCGTATCCGTTTAAGACGGATTTGGTTTTGAATTTTGATATCCGTTTACTATCCGTATCTGTATTTGTATCCGCTCATTATCCGACAAATGCGGATATGGTATCAGCATTATCCGCTCCGTTTTCACCCCGACTAATATTAGATTTGAAAAGCTTATTATAAAATAAGTGACCACTCTAGTGGATACCAATCCAACAGAAAGAAAACAAATTGCATTTAGTAACACTATCACAAGGAAGATCAGTTAAATTTCTATATGCACAAGATACTAACTACTAACCTCTATCTGGTTTCTCTTGTGAAGACCTGAAGCTTCGGAAGCCTTTCTTGCCTCTACTTGGACACGCGTGACCTCATACTGGTACTCGCTGAGCACATCCTCAGCATCATAAGCGACCTTCCTGAGCTCCTTGAGCCACAACTTGACAGAGCGGTCTCTGATCTCCCTCTCCTCAGCATCGTACAGTGTGGCCTTGATTCGCTCCAAAGTTCGCATTAGCCTCTCAAGATCCTCCTCAATAGCTCGAGCACGCCCCCTTTCGGAGTTATTCGATGAAGAGGAAGAGGAAGAAGGAGCATGCGCAGAGGCTCTAATAGAGGGGAGCAAATTGGTGGCTCTAGAGAGTAGAGAAGTTATCAAATGCCCTATCATTTTTCTCTATAGATTAATTTTTGTGAAGAGAGGAAAGAACCTTAGATCTGAGTTGTGAAAGAGAGGAATGTGGAAAGACTAAAAAGTAGCAGAGTTTTGAGATGTGAGCAAGGAAAGCTCTTGGAAATGGCATGGATAAGACTTTGTACAGTAGTAGTCAATGTTTATTTCAGGTTCTTATTTTTCTTTTAATTATTTTTTTTTAACGAGAGTGCATGGATGGATACTTTTTAATTATTTTTCTTTACCATGTCGAAACCTTGGAAATAAATATGCCACGATCCGATTGTAGGGTCCAGTTTATTCCAAATCCAACCTTTTTTTTTTCTTTTTTGAGTTGTATGAATATCTATAGAAATTATTTTTTTTTGCTCGAATCTCAAAACAAATGAAAGATTGAATTTAAGATAACATGATCCTACAATCCCTTTAGGTTGTGCTTCATAAATGCTGGGCTCAGAAGAAGGGGAAGGAACAGCTCCAGGGCTGTTCTTCTCGCTACAGTAAAATTTACATCCCAAATCAGAGGTTACGAATTTTCAAAAGTCACACAAAATATGAGATATCTCAGATGATGCGAATTCGGAAATAAATGGGTTTAGATGCCCTAATGTAACTCGGTCTTTGGGTTTTGGATTGGGACCTTCCTATTTGAATATGTTATTGAAGATTGCTTCTCAATTTGAACCCATTGTGCCCTCCATTTTGAACAGATTATCGCAGATTCAAATCGGACAGTTCAGATTTAAAACCAAAAGATTGAGTTACTTCACTGGATCTGAATTCGAAATAAATTTGCTGTTATTTTCATGGAATACAGGAACCTTTTATTGGTCTTTGTCAAGATTTGTGTATGAAAATTTTTTTTCATAGGACGGAACTAATAAATTTATAAAGATTCTTCAAATATGAAATTCATAATGTGTGAAATGAATAATGGATGGCCACGCATAATATAGTGTTTGAAAGTCATTATAATTACAAAAATAAAATTATAATTATAAATATACATTTAATATTTTATGAGTTGAATTATATAATAATTTTGAAACGAACGAAATTTTTATTAAATATCTATATACATGATGAAAAATTTTAATAAGCCTCTGCTTGTTGACTTCTTGTTAGTTACATGATTCAAAAAAAATTGAAGATAAAATTGCATTAACTTGATATTTCATCACGATAAGATATCAATCTAATTGAAAATATCACTGGTCGATCTTAGCATATAGTATTCGCGAATTATTTATTTTTTGGTGATGGCGAATCAAATTCTGAATATTTTGGTGGATTAAACTTTGACCAAATTATTCGTGAATAATTCTTGGATTTTACAATGTTACATTATTCACGAACTTTTTTTGATTTTTTTTTTGCTCCCTTGTGGTATTAAAATCTCCGATTCAGATAATTACGAATTATTTTCAAATTATACTTGAATTTTTCTGAAATCACGAAATTTTAACCCTGCTGAATTGAACCTGAATAATTCATTTATCACTGTGGTACATTTACTGATAGTTTCGACTGCTGAATAATTCAACGATTGTGATATAAAACAAAATTGTCCGGAAGGTATTTGTTTAATTTTTTTATGAATAAGAAAAGTCGTTAGTATTCATTTATTCAAGTAATGATGATGGTAATAAGTTTCGCTCTTTTGTTGACACGCAACAGAGGTGAACTGTTCAAAGAAACTGAATGTAGTGGGTGGGGTTTTGGAACTTCTGTAAAATTGCTGTAGGTTGTAGGTAGGGGTGATCATTGGGTCCGGTTTGGATTAAGATATTCGGTTTATTTTTTGAAACCGAATTATAATTTCAGTTTGATTCGATTTAAATTTTTTTTTTATATATTAAGACTTTGATCCGGACCACTCTAGTTTATTTCTTAATAATATGATTTATTTCTTAATTAATTACTTAAAATACTTTGGTTTATTTCTTAATACCCCGGTTTAGAACAAAATACACTTCCTCTAAAATTCTTAACAAAATACTCTTGTGAGCCCCCTGTTTTCTCTCTTTTCCCCCTCTTTCCTCCTTCCTAGTTATTTCCTTCCAGGGTTGGCCCTGAAGATTTTGGGACTTGAGGTGGGTGAAAAATTTAGACCCTTTATGTACAAATTTTTGTTATTAATATGCCAATAGATCATATAAAATAAAAAGAGGGGAGGGGGGGTTATCAAAACCAATACCCCTGAAAATAAAACATATAAAAAAATGAACATACCCTGATACCCACACCATACTTCTTGATAAACCAATTTTGAACACTTGTATGTTGTACCTGTTGAATCATGAATTATATGTTCAATATCAATAGTTTTTAACATATTTTTTTCAATACTTAATATTGTTAATCTATTCAACATATCTTGAATCATAATTGTCCGTAAATAAGATTTTATCAACTTTAATTTTGAAAACTCCTTTCTGCAGATGCCACAATAATAGATATAGTTAGTAAAACTCTATAAGCAACCAAAATATTTAAAAACATGTTCATCTTTTTTATAAACTTCGTAATTTTAATGGAGTTTCATACATTTCTATATTGAAATCTGGACTTAGAATTATTTCATGAAGAGTTAAGTCCGAAATTGAGTTGAAGGATTATATTTCTCTGTGGATATTTACATTTAGGTTACTGGATCTCATCTATATTTAAGAAAAGAAATTATTGGATAAAAAAATATCAATTGTGATAACGATCACAGTGAAAAATATTATATTAACAATTACGTTTGGTCTTATCGTGGCTGCTGGCAAAATTCATTGTCAGATAGGTTCAGCTATGGCTCAAATTCTGCTAAATTCCGATCAGCATCTACGCAAATATTAAAGAAGATAGGTTAATTTGGTGAATTTTCAACTTTAATTAAATGAATTGGTCTAGGCCAGTCCGGATTCCAACTCTATATTATTTAATATAGTTATTTGGAATCCGTTCCTCAGGGTTGGGATTTTTCTGAGTCACGTTAAAATTGGTGGTCCCATTACAGATTTAAATAAATCTTTTCTTGGACTGATTTTTATTGTTTCTCTCTTTTTTCTTTGCAAAACGGTGGTAGAAGCTACCAGTTGATTTTTATTGTTTCTCTAGGCTTGATATTGTGGCTGATATTTTTTTTTGCTGAAGCATAATAAAAGTTTCCGCTATGCCGGATTACAATTTATGATTAGTAGTTGACTAAGGCATGTAGAAATTTCAGCAAAGTCGTAATGCCAAGCCAAATACAAATTACGGAGCATCACCTTATGATAATATAGATATTTAATGCGTTACAATTATCCAGAAAAAAAAAAAAAAAAAAAAAAAAAAAACAGCCGTAGATCAACTATTAGAAACTAGTATTGTGTCCTTGCGTAGCAACAGGAATATATTATACAATTGAATAGAATATGAAGAGACCTTTTTATTTCACATTCACACAAAATTAAGAAAAAATATATTTAAATGAAAATAAAAGACACAAATGTTAAAAAATAACAGAAATTCAAATAATAAATAACAATAAAAGAAACAACAGCAAATGAAAAAAAAAAACATATCAAATATAACATAAAAAATTTCTTGAAGTATCGTTGCAATTTAATATCAAATTTTCTCCACAAACAAAACATATCAATAAACAATTTAGAGGGACAATAATATGTAAAGAAACAAATTTGAAAAATATATAATTAAATAATTAAAATAAGAATTTTCTCACGTATATATTCTTGATGGAATTATTTTAACAATAAAAAAATTTCTACATATCATTTCTCAATATGACAGTTCTAGATATTTTTCATTTCCTCTCCATATGGGAAAGATATTATTGTTTCCATCAGCACAAGGACTGCTTGCTATTCATATATTCACAAAGATATAGTAGCCCTAAACAAAATTCGGAAATATATAATTATTTTCATTTTCATTATCGAAGCTATATAGTAAGATGAGAAATGAAACAGAAGAAATGGAAATATAAGAAAATATTTTAATTGTAGGAATCAAAGATAATTGTAAGAAGAAATAAGGAAACGGATTGCTAGATAATCATTTAATTTTAATTGTGACAAACCATGTAGTTGTTTATGTGGCGAGTGTATTTTTAACTAAATTTAGACTTCTACACATAAAATGAATATATTTAATAAAAAAAAACATATTATGTGATTGGAGGGCTGATTTTTAATTTGAAAATTCATATTTCAATCTTAGCTGTTAACGGATCAGGACAACTACGTGCATAATATAAAAAGGAAGATTACAGAGGTTAATTTAATTAGCTTCTAGATGATGATATGTGGAGCTGATGCGTGTTAGATTTTTCTCTTCTATTGACTTGACTCGGCAAAATTAGCTTCTAGAAGATGATACGTGGAGCTGATGCGTGTTAGTTTTTTTTCTTCTATTGACTTGACTCGGCAAACTTTTCAGCATCTACATTCTTCTATGCACGGAGATCTTTTCAAACATCGTATAAGTATGAACAACTGTAACCAAGCTCGCTTCAGCTATGACAATCAAAACAAAGCTCATAACGTCTACAACAAAACAAACCGGCTAATACCAGTCAAGATGGGCTCGCTTCAGCTATGACAATCAATATACTAGTGAAATATGACGGAAGAAAATTTTAGACCCGTTACATATACTAGTGTTGTAAAAAATAGTCTTAACAATAAATTATATGCATGTTTAATAGTTATCGGCGGTCAAACCGATATTAGTGAATTTTTCCGATTAATCAATTGATTATTCTCGATTATTTCCAATTATTTCATTTATTCTCGTTTTATCGTCTGTTTATTTCTTTTTTTTTTCATTTATTTTTGTTTATTCTAGTGATTAATTATTTTACATTGTTTTTTTTCTGTGATGGTGTAATAATAAGTTTTATAAATAATTTATTATAGTTTTATTTGTGCTTGGTTATACGTTCAATTTTTGTATATATATTTTTTCTTCTTACTTATTTTGAATTAATTGATTAATTCCTCTATTATTTATATACCATATATTTTTCTTACTTAATGATGTAATTTTTTCAATTAGTATTTGAAAACGCTTAGTTCTCGAATTTATTTTTTTATTAAATAAATATGTTACTTGCACATGTAAATTAAGTGCGTGTGTATTGTTAAGCGTAGTGTCATGTTATAATAATATAACTAAGTTAAAGTAAGTTAAATTGTCCGCATAATTCTGATTAATTGGTGACATACCGATTAATCGTTTGATGGTATCCCATCATTCAACAAGCACATATATATCGTTATTTACAATATTGATATAAACAATTTTTTTATTGATATGTCGATACATCATACATATTTAATTATAGAAAAGTTTGAACCCTTTATATATTCAAAGTTTGAGATCTAATACTTTTTTTTTATTTAATATATACAGATTAATTTTTTAATATATCCAAAATATTTTTTTGGGGCCCCGTTGAATCTTGAGGCCCAGGGCCGGCTCTGCTTCCTTCCCCGCCTTTCTTTTTTGTCAACTGTGTTTCCACACCACTTTCATGGTCTCAAAAGTTTGTTGCTGAGATAATTTGTTGTGTAGATCTCTCAAAAA
The DNA here is from genome assembly GCA_033356055.1 of Carex pumila. Taxonomy (NCBI): domain Eukaryota; kingdom Viridiplantae; phylum Streptophyta; class Magnoliopsida; order Poales; family Cyperaceae; genus Carex; species Carex pumila. The sequence goes on along the minus strand of JARJHM010001078.1, from coordinate 65,730 downwards.
TTGAGTAGCAACTATAAGTTAGATAATTAACTTGAAATTAATTTACCTAGACTAGTTATGGGAGAAGGCTCAGGAGTGAATTTAGATGGTTGCCTGAATCTTTTACCATACTTAATAGAACTCTTTTCAGTGACTTGAAGACGAATGTTAATCAACAATAATGTAGTTTCTATTGCAATTTTAGATTAGGCAACATATTTTTTTATTATATATATGGTTATTGTGGTATTCTCTCCATAGCAGCTTATATGTTTTCTCAGCACTTGATAGTTGAACAATTTTAACGGATCTAACTTTGTTAATATTTTTTGTTCTTCCTTCTTAGAGTAACTTGAAAACACTTCACATTTTTTTTTAGAACCTTTAAACTTTCAAATTTAGTAGTTAGAATTTTGAAGTGTACTAAATTGGCCCTGCAATTTACACTGCTCAAGACAATGAATTAAATCACAATTTATTCAATTGCTTATTGATGTGCATTTAAACATTTATTTTAGATGTAGTGTGATACGGTCACACAGATGGACATCATCTGTCAACTACATTGTTTGAGTGGAAACATCCATAATATATATATGTCATCGTTGGAACACTAGGACTAATTAACTAACTACACCATATTATGCCTGCTAAAGCAAATGTTTTCAATTAACTTAGTGAACACATCGTTATGGAGGGTTGCTGAACATGGCCTTTGTATTGACATCAATTAATTAGGTAAATTTTAAAAGTCGAAGAGATCACTTTAAAAGTACAAGTTCAAGTAAATATTTATTTTAAGTTATGTTTAGAAGATATTGTAACTAGATTAGAACTATTATAAATAATGTACTAGGCTATTAGAAGATATTACAACTATTACAAATTAATAATTTATATATACTATGTAGGGAGGGAACTGAGATTCTGACACTAGCAACAAGAATGGTAGTGCGATAACAAGAGGGTTGCATAGGAGAGGCAAGATCTGTTGTGCCAGCAAACATGGAGCCCTACTTTAGATTTACATTTTTTTAAGTATGTTAGTTGAAATTTGCAGCAATTATGTTTTTCTAGACCAATTTCAGTATTTTTTAGTTTTGAGTATATGTAGTTTCTATGCTAGTAAGTAGCAAGTCTGAACTTTGAAAAACTAAATTCAGTTATTCAATGAAAGTTTTCCTAGTCTTGAAATAAAATAAAAAAATTATATATACTGAGAGAGGAGAGAGGAGAGAGGAGAGAGGGAAAATTTATAAAATACCCTTCTTTTAAAAAATTTAGAACAAAATACCCTCCCTCTAAAATTCTTAACAAAATACTCTTATGGGCCTCTTTTTTTCTCTCTTTTTTCCCCTCTTTCCTCCTCCCTCCTAGTTAATTCCTTTCAGGGTTGGCTCTAAAGATTTTGGAATCTAGAGTGGGAGAAAAATTTAGACTCTTTATGCACAAATTTTTGTTATTAGTATCCCAATGTATCGTATAAAATAAAGGGGGGGGGGAGGCTTATAAAACCAATACCCCTCAAAATAAAACATATAAAAAAATGAACATACCCTGATACCCACACCATGCTTCTTGATAAACCAATTTTGAACACTTGTATGTTGTACCTACTGAATCATGAATTATATGTTCAATATCAATAGTTTTTAACATATTTCTTGGACTGATTTTTATTGTTTCTCTCTTTTTTCTTTGGAAAACGATGGTAGAAGCTACCGGTTGATTTTTATTGTTTCTCTAGGCTTGATATTGTGGCTGATATTTTTTTTTGCTGAAGCATAATAAAAGTTTCAGCTGTGCCGGATTACAATTTATGATTATAGTAGTTGACTAGGGCATGTAGAAATTTCAGCAAAGTCGTAATGCCAAGCCAAATACGTACAAAACGGTCGTAATGCGTTACAATTATCCAGAAAAAAGAAAGAAAGAAGAAGCAAGCCGTATATCAACTATTAGAAATTACGGAGGTTAATTTAATTAGCTTCTAGAAGATGATATGTGGAGCTGATGCGTGTTAGATTTTTCTCTTCTATTGACTTGACTCGGCAAACTTTACAGCATCTTCAAGTGACTGTGTTTTCACACCATTTTCATGGTCTCAAAAGTTTGTTGCTGAGATAATTTGTTGTGTAGATCTCTCAATTTAATTGATTAGTACTGGGAGAAGGCTCAGGAGTGAATTTAGATGGTTGCCTGAATCTTTTACCATACTTAATAGAACTATTTTCAGTGACTTGAAGATGAATGTTAATCAGCAATAATGTAGTTTCTATTGCAATTTTAGACTAGGCAACAGATTTTTTTTATTATATATATGGTTATTGTGGTATTCTCTCCATAGCAACTTATGTGTTTTCTCAGCACTTGATAGTTGAACAATTTGAACGGATCGGACTTTGTTAATATTTTTTTTCTTCCTTTTTAGAGTAACTTGAAAACACTTCACTTTTTTGTTTTTAGAACCTTTAAACTTTCAAATTTAGTAGTTAGAATTTTGAAGTGTACTAAATTGGCCCTGCAATTTACACTGCTCAAGACAATGAATTAAATCACAATTTATTCAATTGCTTATTGATGTGCATTTATACATTTATTTTAGATGATGTAGTGTCACAACAAGAATGAGACACCTTTCGCGAGAATAAAAAAGTGACTTTTTGCGACGGATTATTTTCATTCTTCAGCTTTTTCTTTTTGCGATGATACTTTTCGCGAGAGAGTACCGTCATAAATTTGTTTTTTCTCTCGCAAAAAGTATCTACATTGTTGTAGTGTGTGATACGGTCACACTGATGGACATCATCTGTCATCTACATATACTACATTGTTTGAGTGGAAGCATCCATAATATATGTCATCGATGGAACACTAGGAATAATTAACTAACTATACCATATTATGCCTGCTAAAGCAAATGTTTTCAATTAACTTAGTGAACACATCGTTTTAGTTATGACATATACGTCATGATGATATGGAAATAGATCTCAACAGGTGGACTAATTTAATAGAAAATGAATGATACTTGAATATTATAATTTATGGTTGACCTAACACCTACTAGACATAGAGGTGCCTTGTATATTTTTTAGTTGTGTCTGTAAATTAAGATAGATCTCGGGATGGAAAACTCTTTTTTTTTTCTTTCTGAAAATAAAAACTACACGACCAGTACATCATACTATCCAAAATCAGATGATAATCATGTATGCTGGAACCTTAAAAACATAAGATATATATATATACAAGTTAAAGTTAATATCTCTGACTTTTCTTCTTTGGATTGTCCTAGTTTTAATAGTTCTTACAAGACAAAAAATATATCGATCTTTTGCAAAACGAAATATCTCAGCTGCTATTCAGAGAAGTGACTTCAAAACAGAGTTTTGAGAGATGAGAAATAAAGAGAAAAAAAAGTAATTAAGGGTGTAACTGGGAGGGAGGGGGAGAGAAGGTGGAGAGGGTAAAAAATTGGGACCTATAAGGATATTTTGTTAAGAATTTTAGAGAAAGAGTATTTTGTTCTAAATTTTTTAAAAGAAGGGTAGTTTATAAAATTTCCCGAGGAGAGAGGAGAAAGAAGGAAAGAAAGTAATTGGAAAGAAAGAAGGAAATTTTTTTGTTTTTTTTGTAAGTGACACATATTCCAAAGAATTCAAACTTTGGCCTAACTTTTCTTTCTTAAATGACAGATAATTTATTTGGTGTGGCACATATTTCTTTCTACAAAATTCATCAATTCATTTGGAGACCTCTAGATTAGAGACGCAGGGCCAATTGGCACCCCCCAATCTTTGGGACCGCTAAATGAATTGGCGACCTTTGTGAATTTCTAATTCTCACCAAAATAAATAAAAATTTTAGAAGAATGTATTTGGATGCAATGCTAGAAATAGAAATAACAACGCTAATATGGAATTAGCACTATTTTATCGTTTGGATGAATTAATAAGAACAACGTTAACTTAAGAAATAACACTATTCTTTAGCGATCCAAACATAAAATAGAGAAGAAAAAAAAGTGCACTAACTTCATATTATTTTTGACGATATCAATTTGTCAATATTTATTGATATTTTCATTTGAAATTAGCAATGATCAAACCACGATAGGATGATTGGATCAATAGTTTGGTTCACTCTGTTTAACAAGCTGCGCACTATCAACCACATAGATTCGACCCCCACATATGTGGACCCATTTACTCAACCCTTGAATGAATAATTATTTTGATTCAACCCATACTACGATTTAGGCTGAAATTTGTATTTGTAGTATAGAAAAAAAAGGATAAATCAAAACACTCTAGATTTGAGAAATTTTCATATTTATCCAGGCTGCACAACTAATTTGCGGCTCATTTATGGAGGGCTATAGATTGGTTTAGAGGTCCCCCAAAGAGACAAAAAATGCCCTGTAATATTGAATATATTTAAGTTTTGAGAGATCTCTGAAGGTGTTTTGGTTTATTATTTTTTTGTTATGCTATTAATACAAATTTCGGCGATTTAGGAGTCCAAGGGAGAGCGGGTTTCACCGGAGATGACTTAACCAATTGGTTCGGTCCACCTCTATTTCAGATCTCCACTAACCATGAACCGAATTGGTTTGGTCATTTATTCTTATGGTGAAAAAAATAATCAATCAATATGTTTTTGACAAATTTAATTTTAAATTTCTAATAATTAAAACATTGAAAGAGTAATATATTGGGCCGTCCTTCATTTTCCGGTTTGGGCCGTGTTCTTTTAAATCAAATTTAAGAATGCAATTGGACCGATGTCTTTTACCAGCTTAACTTTGAAAATGTGCAATAGATGTTTCTGGCTTGTTTGCCTTATTACTGAGATGATTTTTTTTTTTAGGTACTGATTTATATGTTAATAACTTTGGTCCCTTCTCAGTAATTTAAAATTAATGTTGAGTTAATTAAGGTTGAGTTATATATAATTCCAACTTATTTTGCCAATGTGATGGCGGATATAAAAAAATAAAAAATATATATAAGAATTAAATACGATATTTTAATTTGTTTTCGATGGATCATATATCAAATTTGAAGCATTTTACAAATAATTTAGTCACCGGTCTATTGTCAACAAATTTAAACCGTTATTTGATAAATGCAAAATAAATAAAAAAATCTTGCCCTCCAGTATTAAAAGTTGTTGCGGATTCCGCCAATAATAGAAGTTGTTGCATATTCCTTCAACTATCTAAATTATACCAAACACATGTATAGTTTTAATTTGTTATTATAATAGTTGTTGTTTCGTTATTACTGCTTGATTTGTTTTAGATTCGTGCAAACATATTTAAAACTTAATAACTCTGCTTTAAGATTCGTGCCAACATATTTAAAACTTAATTACTCTGAATAGCTCCGTAAATCTAAACCATATGTATAAATTTTAACACAGATTGGTCAGTTTGTAACTGACTTTGGATGAATTTTTGTCCAAAGCCCTCTGAACAAAAACTCCACCCTTTTTTTTAAGATATATCATCACAAATTCACAATTGCATTTTTCTCTCTAAACAAATCCGAAATTTTATCATGGAAGGAGTACACGTACAACAATTAATGATACATTTTTTTGGTCTAATTGCTAACATAATATTTATCAATTTCTTTATCGGAAATCAAAATATTCTATTTTTTTTTCATTAACCTAATATATAATCTATTATTTGATAATTATATTAAATTTTATCTCCACCAACCGTAATAACCAAACAAAATACTATTATTTGATAATTGTATTAAATTTAATTTATAATATATCCAAATCATAATTATGGAACAAATTGTTGTCTATTCCTTCAATAATAGAAGCATCCAAATTAGAAATCTTGCCCTTTTTTTAGTTCGTGGGTTTTATTTTGGTTACTTCTATTTAGTATGAATAGAAAAAAAATGTGATTAGCATGCACCATATTATATAATATATATTAAGATTCTGCATTTAATTCCCCCAACTTATTTGGATAATTACCAACGAGGACCTAAATTAAAAGAAAAAGTTAAAATTAGTAGAACCAAAAAAGGTCATGGCTTGAATGTGTAACAAGTCAAGATGTTTATTTATCGTGGCAGGAGTTTTTTTGCAAAAACTATAGTAATAGTACTGCCAAAACGACAATGCAATAGATATAGGGGTGCAAACGAATCAGATACGGATTGGATACTAGTAAAACCATATCCGTATCCATTTTTATTTTTTTGGATATGGATCAGATATCGGATATCCGCTGATATATACATAAATATTTTCATAATATATACTACATTATGTGGTATATATTTACTATTCAGATACAGATAATTAAAATTCAAAACCATATCCGTATCCATACGGATATTCAGATATCGGATATCTGTATCTAAATTTCACATATGAATCTTGATATGGTCCGATATTTATCCAATCCGTTTGCACCCCTAAATAAAAAACAGACTTCTCTCAAATTTTTGAAGGCAATAACAAAACGGGGACCAATTTAAGATTTGTTCTCCATTGAAAGGATCATGTTCAGAGGTTTTGTTTCTTCAAAAGGTTGGACTCAAAATGATTTTGTCACCCATTGGGACTCAAAATTGATTATGGAAGTGCTGTTTAATCAATTAATTTTATGTCTAACAAAGAGAAAAAGACCTTATTAGAAAGTTGAAAATTGGAGATAAATATAATAAAATGGCAGATATCCAAATAACAACAAAAAATTGGCCAATTTAAAATTTCACTGTCGGCTTGCTTAATCATTCTTCAACGGTATGTTTGGTTGCAAAACAAAAATAACTAGAATAGAAAATCAAGAATAGATATGGTTTATCTTAAGAATAGTCAAATATCAAAATTATTAGAAATAATCTATTCTAATATGACAAAAAGTTTGAATTCCCTATTCTAACTATTCTAATCCAACTAAACACTGAATAGGCTATTCCAAATAATTTATTCTCAACCCAACCAAACATACCCCAAGAGAAGAATATTTGAAGAAAAGAAAAAGAGTATAGAAAAAAATACAAAAGCAATGAAAATGAGTCCTCACAAGCAAAGGGAATTCTTATTAGTTATTACAAATCATATAATAAATCGGATAGTAAATTCATTTCTATCAATGGTCTTAGAGGGGACTCCTAAGTGTTCTTTGTGGGCGACGTCCAAAACCCTGCAAAAAAAAATTGGACAAGAGCTTATGTATCAGAAACAAACAAGTAATATAAAAAATGAGATATTTATTTGTCAAAACAGGAGCAGCTTGATTAGTCAACATCTTACCAAGGCGTATGGTTACATAAAATTGAAAAAGTTCAGTGCTCAAAATCTAAATATTCAAATAATAATAAATGTAATAATAATAAAATTATGAACCTGATTAGAGTTTTCGTAGTCAGGGCAGCCACAACCACGAACCAACACATCACAAGGCCCAGCTGGAATCAACCAATCCGGCAGCAAATGAAGCGAACCACAGTATTCAATTTTCAACGTTGTAAGTGATGAAATGGTCTGCCGATTAATTTGTGGTATTTCATGAGATAAATCACCAAATAGCTCTGTAGATTCCACCAACTGCAGTCCATCCATTGTTAGTGATTTCAGGCTTTTACAGAAATCAATTGACAGTCTTTTCAACATATCTAGATGCCCAAATCCGGTAATCAACTCCAGCTGTTCACACCAAGAAATTTTGAGATCTTCAAGCTGGGAGGGCAGCTGCTCCAGCTGTATAGTTCGGATATTAGAACATATAGTAATGTAGAGGCACTTGAGAGTGTGAAGATTACTGAATGGAAGGGATTGAATATAGCCACAATTATGTAACTTGAGTTCTTTAATTGACTGCAATAACAATGGATCCCTCATCCATCCTGGTACTATGGTAGAAGGGTAACCTGATAATAGAAGTCTCTCGAGGTTAGGATGTGGCTGGAGGCATTCTAACAAGGAAAAATGTACATCATCTGCGCCAACTATCCCACCTTCACAAGCTTCTGCCACGAGTATTAATTACAGCTGTGAGTCCGTGTTGTATGCCATTCCAATGTTGTAATCCCAGCTTAACTCCAAAATCTCAAGTTTGCACTTATTTCTCAGGTTAGCACGCTTGGCATCTTCTAAATTATTAATGTTCTTTAAATTTCCAATACCGAGCATCCCTTTAAGGTCCTTCATATCCTTTAACCAACCTATAGTTCTAACTTTCCAACATGCTTGAACTTTTGTTATTGACGGAAAATTAACAAGACCATCGGGGGCATAATCCAAGAATCGACCGTCAATAGTTAATTCCAGTAAGTTAGTAAGTGAACAGAGCGATTTTGGTATCTCTTTAAGCTTGCCACCAGAATAAATCCATAGAAACTGTAAGTTAGCCAGATCACCAATATTTTCAGGTAGATATTCAAGGGAGTAACAATCAACTTGTAAAACCAGCAAGTTGTAAAGGAGGCAAATGGATAATGGTAACATTTTAAGACGGATAGATTTAATACTTAGATAAGTAAGATGTTTCAATTGGGAAATGGAGTGAGGAATCTTTGTCAAACTATCCCATTTCAATATCAATACTCTGAGCACTTCAAATTTAGTGAGGTTACAATCATCCATCAACTCTATGTTTGGGTCAAAATACGTTTCCAATAGTCCCAAATGTTTTCCCATATCAATAATAATAGTTCTTAAACCCTTCATATTTTCTTGGGGAATTCGATTTACATATTCCAAGCCCATGGAACCGCCTACATATAAATGGTATACTTCTCGCGTGACAGTTCTCTCTTGAATATCAAGTGGCTGATTGATCTCCACCGAGTAGTGTTCATTCTCAGAATTAAGTCGAGCAAGATCATGGATTATATCATGCAACTTACTATAATTGTCGGAATTTATACCTGCATCATCAAGAAAGGACCTCTCTTTTAACTCATTATAATATTCAACACCAATTTCTGTGATTTTTCTATTTCTCCGGGACTCGATGTACCCATGAGCAATCCACGACCTTATCAAATCCATTTTTTCTAACTCGTAATCTTTTGGATACGTTGAGCAAAACAAAAAACATGGCTTAAGATGAGCAGGTAGATGAGCATAACTAATCTGAAGTGCTGGGAAAATCTCTTCTTTTGATTCTTTTATTTCCCAAAGACCACTTTCCAGAATCTCCCTCCAAACACCTTCATCAGTTTCATGCCTAAGGAGACTTGCTATTGACTTCACAGCCAATGGTAACCCACCACACTTTCTGGTAATCTCCCTTCCCATATCTACAAAGTATTTTGACATGGTGCAACTTGTATCACTAAATGCATAATGCTCAAATAACTGCCAGCACGAATCTTTAGATAAGTTACTTGGGCTAAAACAGGTTGTTGTTTCCATGACCTTTGCTACCTTTTCATTTCTTGTTGTCACGAGAATTCTGCCCATCCTTGCTTCTTTAAAAGGAACTTGGAACAACTCCCAAAGTTTACGATTCTCGTTCCACACGTCATCTAAAACAAGTAGTATTTTTTTTCCCTTCACATTTTTTGCAAGCTCTTCTTGTAATTGGCTCAACTCACTTAAACCACAATTTGTTTTGAAGAATGATTCAATGGTTGCTTTGATAACTCTCATAACATCAAATTCTTCAGAGACACATACCCACCCTTTTAAATCAAAGCACCGGGAAACTCCCTTATCTTTGTAGACCAATTGGGCGATGGTGGTTTTTCCGAGACCACCTCTTCCAATAATTGAAATGACCAAAAAGGGCTTTTCTTTTTTAGATAGTAACAAATTGATTACCTTCTTTATTTCAGCATCTCTCCCAAAAATTCTTGCCTCATCTACCATGTGACCCGTTGGGGGTCGTAAAAGTTTATTGTTCAGACGCCTCGCCCCATCACTCTCCCTTAATTGAAAAGCCTCACGATCCTTTTCTATTTCATCAAATCGACTTCTTATTTTGTTAAGCCGATCAACAATGCCATCAGAAATTGGTACAATGTACTGTTAAAAAAGAAATGAATTACAATGCTAAATTTCATAATTTGTTAGCTGAAAATGATAATTAAGGGATCAAGGCGCCTACAATGTGAGTGACTGCTCCATCCTTTTGCAAATTGACTTCCGACATTTTAATAAATAATCGAATATGTACGGAAATAAGTTACATGTACAAGTTCATTAGATTGGAACAATATATGTACTGTCCAAAAAGGAATTTATTAGATAAGTATATCAAACTTTGTAATTTTATAATTAAAAATGATATTCAAGGGATCAATTAATTGGCACTCTAATGTTAGATTTGAAAAGCTTATTATAAAATAAGTAACCACTCCAGTGGATACCAATCCAACGGAGAAAGAAAACAAATTGCATTTAGTAACACTATCACAAGGAAGATCCGTTAAATTTCTACATGTACAAGATACTAACTACTAACCTCTATCTGTTTTCTCTTGTGAAGACCTGAAGCCTCAGAAGCCTTTCTTGCCTCTACTTGGACACGTGTGACCTCATACTGGTACTCGCTAAGCACATCGTTAGCATCATAAGCGATCTTCCTGAGCTCCTTGAGCCACAGCTTGACAGAGCAATCTCTGATCTCCCTCTCCTCAGCATCGTACAGTGTGGCCTTGATTTGCTCCAGAGTTCGCATCATGCTCTCAAGATCCTCCTCAACAGCTCGAGCACGCCCCCTTTCGGAGTTATTTGATGAAGAGGAAGAGGAAGAGGAAGAGGAAGAAGGAGCGTGCGCAGAGGCTCTAATAGAGGGGAGCAAATTGGTGGCTAGAGAGAGCAGAGAAGTTATCAAATTCCTTACCATGTTTCTCTGTAGATTAATTTTTGTGAAGAGAGAGGAAAGAACTTTAGATCTGAGTTGTGAAAGAGAGAAATGTGTAAAGAGTAAAGAGTAGCAGAGTTTTGAGATGTGAGCAAGGAAAGCTCTTGGAAATGGCGTGAAAATGAGAAGCGAGTCAAGACTTAGCGGTACAGTAGTCAATGCTTATTTAACTTCTACTTTGTCTTTTTCAGTGGAGCGGGGTTGTTATGTCTATATTTGTCCCAGTCACATGCATTGGTCTATATTTTTTTGCTTCAGGACACTATTATTCATTCATGTACGGGTACATAAACGAACTTCCATGATGGAAGGAAGTTGCCAATTAAGATTTTGTTATGAGAATTAGAATTTTTTTTATAAATCATAATTAGAAAAATTATTTTTATCAAACGAACATGTTTATTCTTTATTTTTTACAAAAACTACAAGGATCGAAATATCTATTTCGGTCCCACATTTTTTTTTTTTGAGACCAAAATGTTAATTAAGTTTCCATTGATTTAACAGATTTTTGGGAGAAATGGTGTGACCATTGGTATAATACATGGGACTAAGATGTCATTTCGGTCCATTGTTTTTTCAGCTGGGACTGAATTGACATTTCGGTCCCATGTATTTTTTTTTTTTAAATACCCTTCTTCTCCCTCCAAAAAAAATATCAACATGCAAATTCAATTTAATATTGACATGCATAGCATACAAACCCAGTTAAATATTAACATTCATTATATTACTCTACATTATTCTACAATTACACAAAAAAGTAAATCATTCAACAATTGATTAATACTATATGCAAAGAGTTCAATTACTTGCAACTAAATAATTCTACAATTAATAATTACACTACATAAACATAAATTACACTAAAAAAATTAAATTATTCAACAATTGATTTATAATTCGGATTCGGGTCGGCGAGATCAAAAATTTGTAATTCGGGTATAATTCGAAAATGATTTGGAATTATCCGGATCAGAGTCCTCAGTCTTGCAAGAGAGCAAAAAAAAATGTTGTGGGAAAAATTCGGAAAAATTTTGCGAATAATTCATAAAATTCTTGAATTATTCAGGTATAATTAGGTCAAAGTTCGATCAACTGAATAATTCGACGTTCGGTTTAGCATCACCAAAAAATCAAATTATTCAGGTATAATTTGGATCTAATTCGCGTATCTTGTGACTATACTCTATGTTGCCTTCTTAGTTTTACATTTTCAATTGGTTTCATGTGACAGGACAAGGAAATAAATCGGTTCAGATCCCGTAAAGTAACCCAATCTTGGAGTTTTGGATCGGGACCGTCCGATTCGAATTCATTACTCGAGATTGTTTCGCAATTTGAATTTATTGTGCACTTCACTTCAAACAAATTATCACGGATTCGAATTAGACGGTCCAGATTTAAAACCCAAAGATTTGAGTTACTTCACTGGATCTAAACTCAAAATAAATCTGCTGTTATTTTCAAGGAATAATAGAAACCTTTTATTGGTCTTTTTAAAATTCGTGTAAGAAAAATTTCTTTGAGATTTGCGCATAAAAAATTTGAACATTTGAAATTATAATAACATATTATTGTTATTTCTTAAGAATAATAGCATATTTATTTCATAGGACGGAACTAGTAAATTTAGAAACATTCTTCAACTTTGAAGTATATAATGTGTGAAATGGATAATAGATGGTCACGCATAATATAGTGTTTGAAAGTCATTATAATTACAAAAATAGAATTTTAATTATAAATTTACATTTAATAAATCAGCCTCTGCTGGTTGACTTCTTGTTAGCTACACGATTCAAAAATAAATTGAAAATAAAATTGCATTAACTTAAGATTTCATCATCGATAAAATATCAATCGAATTGAAAATATCACCTGTTTAAGAATAGTATTAACAATAGTCACAAGATTTGTGAATCATTTTTTTTTTTTTATGATAGCAAATTAAACACTTAATAATTTAGTTGACCAAACTTTGACCGAATAATTCACGAATTTTATGAAAATTTTTTAATTTTACGAATTATTCACAAAAGATTTCTAAATTTTTCTTTTTGGGTTTTATTTTTTTGGCTCCCTTGTAGTACTGAGATCTCTAGTTCAAATAATTTAGAATTATTCCTTAGTTATATCCGAATTATATCCAAATTATTCTCGAATCACAAAATTTTAATTCCACTAAATTGAATCCGAATAATTTATTTATCACTATAGTATATTTTCTAATAGTTTCAATTGCTGAATAATTCATTCAACGATTGTGATATAAAATAAAAGTGTCCGAAAGGTACCTGTATATTAACGACTTTTCTTATTCATAATAAAATTAAACAAGTAATGATGATGGTAATAAGTTTCGCTCTTTTGTTGACACGCAAACATTCACAGCATCATGTGAACTGTTCAAAGAAACTGAAGGTAGTGGGTGGGGCTTTGGAACTTCTTTAGAATTGCTGTAGGTTGTAGGTAGGGGTGATCATTCGGTCCGGTTTGGATTAAACTGTTTGATTTTTCGGTTTAATGGTTCAGTTCGATTTGAATTTTTTTTATATATTATGACTTTGATCCCGACCACCCTAGTTTATTTCTTAAAGATTTGATTTATTTCTTAATCCATTACTTAAAATACTTTGGTTTATTTCTTAATAATCTGAGTTACTTTAGGCGTCCGGACCAGTATATTTGCTAATAGTTTTGATTGTGATATAAAATAAAATTGTCCAAAAGGTATTTGTTTAAATTTTTTATGAATAAGAAAAGTCGTTAGTATTGATATATACAAGTAATGATGATGGTAATAAGTTTCGCTCTTACTGTATGTTGGTTTTTATTATATTTGTATTCTTTAATTGCTGTGTATAATTTTGTTAGGTAGTTTAATTTTAGAGTCTGTTCGCCTGTGACTGTACACGTAAAAAAAAAAAAAAAAGTTACACAGACATGAAATTGTCGGATCCGAACTAAGTCCGCACCCGTTCTCACCTGAACAAATATAAGAATATTGTTGCTTTTAAGATTAACAGGATATAGAAAATGCAAAAGAAGAGAACAAATAATAAATGGTCGGATCAGACATGCATGATTAATGATTTGGCATTTTCTTGGCGCAATTTTTGGTGGTTGCGTCTATAGGCTTCTTGTCGGAAAGAAAGAGAGAGGTGGACTCTTCAAAAGATAGAAAGGAAAGAGTGATGTGGAGTGGAGGGGTGGCGAAATGAGAATTCATATCCTCTGAGATATCTCAAACTTTGGATGACTTCATGGAAAATCCCTATCGTTTCAATACGTTCTGCACGAATCTCAAAGCACATATATTACAGACCCCTACATCACCCCCGAACAGGCACCGGACACGTCGGTCATGTAAAAGTTGAGATATCTCAGAGGATACGCACTCGTGAGATGAAGTGGATAAAGATGTGTGGTAGGTGTGGTGGGTGGGATCCCTGTTCTCTGTTTTGTTTTACATTTTCAACTGGTTTCATGTGACAGGACAGGGAAATAAATGGGTTCGGATCATCTAAAGTAACCCAATCTTTGAGTTTTAGATTGGGACCATTTGATTCGAATTCATCGTTCGAGATTGTTTCACAATTTGAATTCATTGTGCACTCCGCTTTGAATATAATTATCACGGATTCGAATCGGACGGTTCAGATTTAAAACCAAAATATTGAGTTACTTCACTGGATCTGAATTTGAAATAAATATGCTATTTTCAAGGAATAACATGAACCTTTTATTGGTCTTTGTCAAGATTCGTGTATGATAATTTTGAACAGTTTAGATTAAAATAACAAGTTCTTGTTATTTTTTTAGAATAACAGCATATTCATTTTTCATAGAACGGAACTAGTAAATTTAGAAAGATTCTTCAAATAATGGAAGGTCACGCATGATATAGTGTTTGAAAGTCATCATAATTGCAAAAATAGAATTTTAATTATCAATATACACATGATTCATAAAAAAAATCGAGGATAGTCATAATTGCATTAAGCGAATGGAAAATATCACTAGTCTTATAATATAGTATTGGAAATAGTCACAATTCACAAGATTGCATTAACTTGAGATTTCATAAAATATCAAGCGAATGGAAAATATCACTAGTCTTACAATATAGTATTGGAAATAGTCACAATTCACAAGATACATGAATTATTTGTTTTTTGGGTGATGGTGAACTGAATGCTGAATATTTCAATTGATCAAACTTTGACCAAATTATTCACAAATAATTCTTCGATTTTACCAAGTTTTTCCGAATTTTATGAATTTTTTGCAAACTTTTTCTGAATTTTTTTTGGGATTTTTTTTGCTCCCTTGTGGTACTGAGATCTCCGGTCTAAATAATTTTGAATCATTTTTGAATTATACCCGAATTATTTCCGAAACACCGAATTTTGACCCTGTCGAACTGAACTCGAATAATTTATTTATGACTGTGGTATATTTAGAGTTCAGATCCAGTGAATTAACTCAAAGATTAGGTTTCAAATCAGGACCGTCCGATTCGAATCCGAGATAACACATCCCGAGAGATGAATTCAAATCGCAAAGTAATCTCGAACAAAGGATTCGAATCAGACAGTCCTGATCCAAAACCCAAAGAATGAATTACTTTAGGGGTCCGGACCAGTATATTTACTAATAATTTCGACTGCTGAATAATTCAACGATTGTGATATAAAATAGAATTGTCCAAAAGGTATTTGTTTAATTTTTTTATGAATAAGAAAAGTCGTTAGTATTGATTTATACAAGTAATGATAATGGTAATAAGTTTCGCTCTTTTGTTGACACGCAAACATTCAGAGCTGAACTGTTCAAAGAAACTGAAGGTAGTGGGTGGGGCTTTCGAACTTCTGTAGAATTGCTGTAGGTTGTAGGTAGGGATGATCATTGGGTCCGGTTTGGATTAAACTGTTTGGTTTTTTCTGCTTAATGGTTCGGTTTGGTTTGTTTTTTAAAACTGAATTATAACTTCGGTTCGGTTCAGTTTAATTTTGTTTATATATTATGATTTTGATCCAGACCGCTCTGATTTATTTCTTAATAATCTGACTGATTTCTTAATCAATTACTTAAAATACTTTGGTTTATTTCTTAATATCTCGATTTATTTCTTAATACCCGGGTTTATTTCTTAATATACTTTGGTTTATTATAAATGAATTGCTTTAAATAAAAAATAATATATTTCGGTTTGAACCAAACAATCCGAACAAATTAGAATAAAACTTTGGTTCGGTTAGGTCCTATTTTTGAAACCGAACTATAACTTTGATTTGCCTAGTACGGTTTGGTTTCACCCTGACAGTAGGTGCTCTGCTTCCTGCTTGCACTAAGTTATTAATATGTATATATTTTTTACAGTCCAAACTATTAGACATATTATTTTGATTTAGAATTTGCAATTACGGACAAAATTGGTACTAAATCATTTTTTTACCTTGATTAAACTAAATTTGCCATAAATCTTAACATAATTTAAATTTATAGTTTGTGCATCTGTTTTTTGCTTGACGTGCAGGTAAAAATTTTTTTTTTAAATTGTCGGTCTGAAATGGGTGGTATAAATAATGTTGTTGATTTCAACAAATTAGGAGAACAACAAAGAGCTCCACCTGCAATGAAAGCGAGAGAAAAAGATTCATTGACCAAGCACAGTGTGGGGCAGAGGAACTAACGAAGCTGGTAGGGACTACCAAGAAAGACCTAATCACACACTTCCAACACTCCTCGCTCTCTTCATTCAAACCTCAAATTCTTCAACCACGGACCCTACCTAATAAGTGGAAATAAATCTGCTGTTATTATGAAGAATTACAGGGTCCTGCTATTTTAAATCTAACTTTTTATTTGTACCATATTAACACAAAATAAAACAAAACAAAACACTTCACTTTGATGGTAAATCGAAATTCATTCAGATCGTCAATTCATTTAGCGACTTAAAAACTAGAGGCCACCAATTGGCTCTGCGATTCCAACCATTTTTTTTTCTTGCAAGTGGTACAAATTTCAAAAAAATTAAACATTGGCCTCAACTTTTCTTTCTTAAATGACAGATAATTTATTTGGTGTGGCACAAATTTTTTTTTTTCCAAAACTTTTAATCAGCAGACACAGATTTCAAAAAATTCATAATTTTTGTAAAAAAAAGGACCGCCAATTCATTTGAAGGCCCCTAGACTTGAACCACAAGGTCCATTGGTAGCCCCCAGTCTTTGGGGCCGCAAAATGAATTGACAGTCTGAGTGAATTTCAAATTCCCACCAAACAAGAGTGTTTTGTTATTATGAAATAAATAAAAATTTCGAAAGAATGTATTTGAATGCAATTCTAGAAATACCAACTTGGAATTAGTTCTATTCTATCGTTTGAACGGATTAACAAGAACAATACTAACTTAAGAAATAACTATGTTCTTTACCCAGGGGCGGAGCCACCCTAAAGCAATGAGAGTCAATTGACCCCATTTATTTATTTATTTTTTTAATTTTTATCTTATTTTTGTATATAGTTAATAGTAAACTGCTATGGACAGGGTAAATTTGGAGTCTGTGTCCCCTCAAAGTACAATTAAAAAAAAACGAACGATCCAAATTAATTCCATCCAAATCAAATTCAATCCAAACCTATTGTGACTGTAGGAGGTATGCTTTAAGATTTGTGCCAAGCTAAAAGAACAGTTCAGGTTTTCTACTTGCACCTCAGGTACCTGGGGTGATACGGATTAGTAAATTTGACCCCCATTCGCTGTGAAAAATTTATATATGCTTGACCCTCGTTCACATTTGACTCCCATAGTCTAAAATTCTGAATCCATCCCTGTCTTTAGTGATCCAAACATAAAATAGAGATGAGAAATAGTACATTGAACTACAATGCTTCATGTTATTTTTGACAATCCAAATGCACTCTAAGAGTGAAAAGAAAAATTCGGAATTAAAAATATTAATTTGTCAATATTTATTGATTTTTTTTCATTCCAAAATAGCAATGACCTATATATTTGTGATGATCGGATCAATAGTCTGCGCACTATCAACCACATAGATCCATACTGCGATTTAGGCCGAAATTTTTATTTGTAACACACAAAAAAAGATAAATAAAAAATATTCTAAATTTGAGGGATTTTTATATTTATCCGGAATGTATAACCAATATGTGGGTCATTTAAGAGGGGCCGCATATTGACTTAGCGGTCCCCAAAAGCATAAAAAAATGCACTGTAATATTAAATATATTTAAGTTTTGAGGGACCTCTAAGTCAATCTGCGGCCATCCATAAATGAACAACAGATTGGTTGTGCGGCCCAAGTAAATATATAATTCCTCCATTTTGAAAGTGTTTTAGTTTATTATTATTTTTTGTTATACTATTAATAAAAAAATCGGCGATTTAGGAGCTCAGGAGAAAGCGGATTTCGGCGGGATGACTTACAATTGGTTCGGTCCACTAACCATGAACCGAATTGCTTTGGTCATTTATTATTATGGTGAAAGAAATGATCAATGTGTTTTCTGACAAATTTAATTTTAAATTTCTAATAATTAAAACATTGAAAGAGTAATATATTGGGCCGTCTTCTTTTAAATCAAATTTAGGCATGCAATTGGACCGATGACTTTTACCTACTGAACTTTTGAAAATTTAGGCTTTTTTGCTTTATTACTGAGATGATTTTTTTAGGTACTGATTTATATGTTAATAACTTTGGTCCCTTCTCAGTAATTTAAAATTAAGGTTGAGTTAATTATGGTTGAGTTATATATAATTCCAACTTATTTTGCCAATGTGATGGTGGATATAAAAAAAATAAAAAATATATATAAGAATTAAATACGATATTTTAATTTGTTTTCGATGGATCATATATCAAATTTGAGGCATTTTACAAATAATTTAGTCACCGGTTTATTGTCAACAAAGTTAAACCGTTATTTGATAAATGCAAAAAAAAAAAAAAAATCTTGCCCTCCAATATTAAAAGTTGTTGCGTATTCCTCCAATAATAAAAGTTGTTGCATATTCTTCAACTATCTAAATTATACCAAACACATGTATAATTTTAATTTGTTATTAATTTATTATAATAAATATTGGTGGCTAATACGTCAGATAAATTTATCATCAAATTTGTTACATTTTTGAAGATATATCACAATTTTTTTTTTAAACCGTAATTAGAAAAAAGATTTTTATGAAACCAACATAATTACTTTTTTCTTTATATAAAAATCATAAGAACTGAATTGCCATTTCGGTCCTAGCCGTTTTCACATATTTCGAGAAGAAAATACATTGAAAAATTGTAAAAATACCTGGGACCGAATTGCCATTTCGGTCGAAAAAAAATAAGGACCGAAATGGCATTTCAGTTCTTATGATTTGTGTAAAAAAAAAATAATGATGTTGATTTCATAAAAATCCTTTTTCTAATTATGATTTATTAAAAAAAATTCGATATATCATCACAAATTCACAATTGCAGTTTCTCTCTCTAAACAATTTTGTCAAAGGAAGGGGTACAATAATTAATGATACATTTCTTTTTGGTCTAATTGCTAGCATGCCCAAATTAAATCATTAATGTTTATCAATTTTCTTATCGGAAATCAAAATATTATATTTTTTTCATTAAACCTGATATAGAATCTATTATTTGATAATTGTATTAAATTTAATCTCCACCAACCATAATAACCAAACAAAATACTATTATTTGATAATTGTATTAAATTTAATGTATAATATATTCAAATCACAATTATGGAACAAATTGTTGTGTATTCCTTAAATAATAGAAGCATCCAACTTAGAAATCTTGCCTTTTTTTCAGTTCATGGGTTTTATTTTGGTTACTTCTATTTAGTATGAATAGAAACAAAAATGTGATTAGCATGCACCATATTATATAATATATATTAAGATTCTGCATTTAATACCCCAAACTTATTTGGATAATTACCAACCGAGGACCTAAATTAAAAGAAAAAGTAAAAATTAGTAGAACCAAAAAAGGTCATGGCTTGAATTTTTTGTGTTAAATTCATCTAACTAATGTGTAACAAGTCAAGATGTTTATTTATCGTGGCAGGGTTTATTCTGCAAAAACTGTAGCAATAGTACTGCCAAAATGATAATGCAATAGACATAGGGGTGCAAACGGATCGGATATGGACTGGATACTGGTAAAAAACCAGTATCCGTATCTGTTTTTATTTTTTGGATACGGATCGGATATCCGTAGATATATACATTAATATTTTCATAATATATGTTACATTATGTGGTATATATTTACTATTTGGGATAATTAAAATTCAAAATCATTTTTGTATCAGTAGGAATATTCAGATATCGGATCCGTATCTAAATTTCACATACGAATCCATATATGGTCTGATATTTATCCAATCCGTTTGCACCCCTAAATAAAAAACAGACTTCTCTCAAATTTTTGAATGTGATAACAAAACGGGGACCAATTTAAGATTTGTTCTCCATTGAAAGGATCGTGTTCAGAGGTTTTGTTCCTTCAAAAGGTTGGACTCAAAATGATTCACCCATTGGGATACAAATTGATTATCAAAGTGCTTTTTAATCAATAAATTTTATGTCTAACAAAGAGAAAAAGGCCTAATCAGAAAGTTGAAAATTGGAGATAAATATAATAAAATGGCAGATATCCAAATAACAACAAAAAAATGGCCAATTTAAAATTTCACCGTCGGCTTGCTTAATCATTCTTCAATGGTATGTTTGATTACAAAATAAGAATAACTAGAATAGCCAAATCAATAATAGGTATCATTTATCTTAAGAATAGTCAAATATCAAAATTCTTAGGAATTGTCTATTCCAAATTCTCAAAAAGTCTGGATTCCATATTTTGACTATTCTAACCCAACCAAACTCTGAATAGGCTATTCCAAATAACCTATTCTCAACCCAACCAAACATATGCCAAGAGAAGAATATTTGAAGAAAAGAAAAAAAGAGTAGAGAAAAAAAAAAATACAAAAACAATGAAAATGAGTCCTCACAAGCAAAGGGAATTCTTCTCATTTACTACAAATCATATAATAAATTGGATAGTAAATTCATTTCTATCGCCGGTCTTGGAGGGGACTCCTAAGTGTTCTTTGTGGGCGACGTCAAAAATGCTGCAAAAAAATTGGACAAGAGCTTATGAATTAGAAACAAACAAGTAACATAAAAAATGAAATATTTATTTGTTGAAACAGGATCAGCTTGATTAGTCAACATCTTACCAAGGCTTATGGTTACATAAAAGTGAAAAAGTTCAGTGGTCAAAATCTAAATATTCAAATAATAATAAATATAATAATAATAAAATTATGAACCTGATTAAATTTTTTGTAGTCAGGGCAGCCACAACCATGAACAAACAAATGACCAAATAGCTCTGTAGATGGAATCAACCAATCCGGCAGCAAATGAAGTGAACCACAGCATACAATTTCCAACGTTGCAAGTGATGAAATGCTCTGCCGATTAATTTGTGGTATTTCATGAGATAAATCACCAAATAGCTCTGTAGATTCCACCAACTGCAGTCCATCCATTGTTAGTGATTTCAGGGTTTTACAGAAACTAATTCGCAGGTCTTTCAACATATCTAGATGCCCAAATCCGGTAATCAACTCCAGGTGGTCACACCCAGAAATTACTAATTTTTCAAGCTGGGAGGGCAGCTGCTCCAGCTGTATAGTTCGGATACTAGAACATTCATCAATGTAGAGGTACTTGAGAGTGTGAAGATTACCGAATGGAAGGGATTGAATATAGCCACAACTATGTAACCTGAGTTCTTTAATTGACTGCAATAACAATGGATCCCTCATCCATCCTGGTACTATGGTAGAAGGGTAACCTGTTACTCGAAGTCTCTTGAGGTTAGGATGTGGCTGGAGGCATTCTAACAAGGAAAAATGTACATCATCTGCGCCAACTATCCCACCTTCACAAGCTTCTGGTATGAGTTGTAATTGCAGCTGTGAGTCCATGGTGTGTACAATTCCATTCTTACAGTTATAATCCCAGTATAACTGTAAAATCTCAAGTTTGCACTTATTTCTCAGGTTAGCACACTTGGCATCTTCTAAATTATGAATGTTCTTTAATTTTTCAATAGAGAGCACCCCTTTAAGGTCCTTCATATCCTTTAACCAACCCATAGTTCTAACTTTCCAACATGCTTGAACTTTTGTTATTGACGGAAAATTAGCAAGACCACGGGGGACATAATCCAAGAATCGACCATCAATAGTTAATTCCAGTAAGTTAGTAAGTGAACAGAGCGATTTTGGTATCTCTTTAAGGTTGCCACCAGAATAAATACATAGAAACTGTAAGTTAGCCAGATCACCAATATTGTCGGGTAGATATTCAAGGGAGTAACAATCAACTTGTAAATCCAACAAGTTGTAAAGGAGGCCAATGGATAATGGTAACATTTTAAGACGTCTAGATCTAATACTTAAATAAGCAAGATGTTTCAATTCGGAAATGGAGTGAGGAATCTTTGTCAAACTATCCCATTTCAATATCAATACCCTGAGCACTTCAAATTTAGTGAGGTCACATAAGATTACGCCTTTCGAAGAATCTTGACAATCAACCATCAACTCTAAGTTAGGGTCAAAATACTCTTCCGACATTCCCAAATGTTTTCCCATATCAATAATAATAGTTCTTAAACCCTTCATATTTTCTTGGGGAATTCCATTTACATATCCCAAGCCCAAGGAACCACCTACATATAAATGATATACTCCTCGTGAGACAGTTCTCTCTTGATTATCAAGTGGCTGATTGATCTCCACCGAGTAGTGTTCATTCTCAGAATTAAGTCGAGCAAGATCATGAATTATATCGTGCAAATTACTATAATCTTCTTTGACATTTCTATACGCATCATCAAGAAAGGACCTCTCTTTTAACTCATTATAATATTCAACACCAATTTTTGTGATTTCTCTATTTCTCCGGGACTCGATGTACCCATGAGCAATCCACGACCTTATCAAATCCATTTTTTCTAACACGTAATCTTTTGGGTACATTGAGCAAAACAAAAAACATGGCTTAAGATGAGCAGGTAGATGAGCATAACTAATCTGAAGTGCTGGGAAAATCTCTTCTTTTGATTCTTTTATTTCCCAAAGACCACTTTCCAGAATCTCCCTCCAAACCTCTTCACCAGTTTCATGCCTAAGGAGACTTGCTATTGACTTTACAGCCAATGGCAACCCACCACACTTTCTGGTAATCTCCCTTCCCATATCTACGAAGTGTTTTGGCATGGTGCAACTTGTACCACTAAATGCATAATGCTCAAATAACTGCCAGCATGAATTTTCAGATAAGTTACTTGGGTTAAAACAGGTTGTTGTTTCCATGACCTTTGCTACCTTTTCATTTCTTGTTGTCACGAGAATTCTGACCATCCTTGCTTCTTTAAAAGGAACTCGGAGCAACTCCCAAAGTTTACGATTCTCGTTCCACACATCATCTAAAACAAGTAGTATTGTGTTTCCCTTCACAGTTTTTGCAAGTTTTTCTTGTAATTGGCTCAACTCACTCAAACCGTAATTGTTTTTGGTGACTGATTCAATGGTTGCTTTAGTGAGTCTCCCAACATCAAATTCTTCGGAGACACATACCCACCCCTTTAAATCAAACCACCGGGAAACCCCCTTATCTTTGTAGACCAATTGGGCAATGGTGGTTTTTCCGAGACCACCTTTTCCAATAATTGAAATGACCGAAAAGGGCTTTTCTTTTTCAGATAGTAACAAATTGATTACCTCCTCTATTTCAGCATCTCTCCCAAAAATGCTTGCCTCATCTACCATGTGACCCATTGGGGGCCGTAAAAGTTTATTTTCCGGACGCCTCGCCCCATCACTCTCGCTTAATTGAAGAGCCTCACGATCCTTTGCTATTTCATCAAATCGACTTCTTATTTTGTTAAGTCGATCAACAATGCCATCAGGAATTGGTACAATGTCCTGTTAAAAAAGAAATGAATTACAATGCTAAATTTCATAATTTGTTAGCTGAAAAGGGATCAAGGCGCCTACAATGTGAGTGACTGCTCCATCCTTTTGTAAATTGACCTCCGACTTTTTAATTAATAATCGAATATGTACGGAAATAAGTTACATGTACAAGTTCATTAGATTGGAACAATATATGTACTGTCCAAAAAGGAATTTATTAGATAAGTATGTCAAACTTTGTAATTTTATAATTAAAAATGATATTCAAGGGATCAATTGACACTCTAATGTTAGATTTGAAAAGCTTATTATAAAATAAGTGACCACTCTAGTGGTTACCAATCCAACGGAAAGAAAACAAATTGCATTTAGTAATACTGTCACAAGGAAGAGCCGTTAAATTTCTATATGCACAATATACTAACTACTAACCTCTATCTGTTTTCTCTTGTGAAGACCTGAAGTTTCAGAAGCCTTTCTTGCCTCTACTTGGACACGTGTGACCTCATACTGGTACTCGCTGAGCACATCCTGAGCATCATAAGCGACCTTCCTGAGCTCCTTGAGCCACAGCTTGACAGAGCGGTCTCCGATCTCCCTCTCCTCAGCATCGTACAGTGTGGCCTTGATTCGCTCCAGAGTTCGCATCACGCTCTCAAGATCCTCCTCAACAGCTCGAGCACGCCCCCTTTCGGAGTTATTTGATGAAGAGGAAGAGGAAGAGGAAGAGGAAGAGAAAGGAGGAGCATGCGCAGAGGCTGTAATAGAGGGGAGCAAATTGGTGGCTAGAGAGAGTAGAGAAGTTATCAAATTCCCTACCATTTTTCTCTGTAGATTAATTTTTGTGAAGAGAGAGGAAAGAACCTTAGATCTGAGTTGTGAAAGAGAGAAACGTGTAAAGAGTAAAGAGCAGCAGAGTTTAGACTTTTGAGATGTGCGCAAGGAAAGCTCTTGGAAATGGCGTGGATAAGACTTTGTACAGTCATTGTTTATTTCAGGTTTTCATTTTTCTTTTAATTATTTTCTTTTTAACGGGAGTGGATGGATACTTTTTAATTATTTTTGTTTACCGTGTCGAAAGCTCTTGGAAATATGCTCGGAAATAATTGTAGGGTCCAGTTAATTTTAAATTCAACCTTTCATTTTCTTGAGTTGTATGAATCGAAATTATTTTTTATGCACGAATCTCAAAACAAATAAAATATTGAATTTAAGATAGCATGATTCTACAATTCTCTTAGGTTATGCTCCACAAACACTGAGCTCAGAGGAAGTGAAAGGAAGACCTCTAGTCAGGGACGAATTCAGAATTTTTGTTGGGAGGCAAAAAAAATGCTTTGACTATGCTCTATGTTGCCTTCTTAGTTTTACATTTTTAATTGGTTTCATGTGACAGGACAAGGAAATAAATCGGTTCAAATCCCGTAAAGTAACCCAATCTTGGGGTTTTAGATCGGAACCGTCCGATTCAAATCCATCACTCGAGATTGTTTCGCAATTTGAAGTGATTGTGCACTCTACTTCGAACAGATTATCACGAATTCGAATCGGACGGTCCAGATTTAAAACCTAAAGATTTGAGTTACTTCACTGGATCTAAACTCAATATAAATCTGCTGTTATTTTCAAGGAATAACAGAAACCTTTTATTGGTCTTTTTAAAATTCGTGTATGAAAAATTTATTTGAGATTTGCGCATAAAAAGTTTGAACATTTGAAATTATAATAACAGATATTATTGTTATTTCTTAAGAATAATAGCAAATTTAGAAAGATTCTTCAACCTTGAAGTATAATGTGTGAAATGGATAATAGATGGTGACACAAAATATAGTGTTTGAAAGTCATTATAATTACAAAAATAGAATTTTAATTATAAATTTACATTTAATAAATCAGCCTCTGCTGGTTGACTTCTTGTTAGCTACATGATTCAAAAATAAATTGAGAATAAAATTGCATTAACTTGAGATTTCATCATCGATAAAATATCAATCGAATTGAAAATATCACTTGTTTAAGAATAGTATCAACAATAGTCACAAGATCGTGAATCATTTTTTTTTTTTTTATGATGGCAAATTGAACGTTGAATAATTTAGTTGATCAAACTTTGACCGAATAATTCACGAATTTTATGAATTTTTTTTAATTTTACTAATTATTCACAAAAAATTTCTAAATTTTTCTTTTTGGGTTTTATTTTTTTTGTTCCCTTGTAGTACTGAGATCTCTAGTTCAAATAATTTTGAATTATTTTCTAGTTATATCCGAATTATATTCAAATTATTCTCTAATCACAAAATTTTAATTCCATTGAATTGAATCCGAATAATTTATTTATCACTGTAGTATATTTTCTAATAGTTTCAACTACTGAATAATTCATTCAACGATTGTGATATAAAATAAGTGTCTGAAAGGCACCTGTATATTAACGACTTTTCTTATTCATAATAAAATTAAATAAGTAATGATGATGGTAATAAGTTTCGCTCTTACTGTATGTTGGTTTTTATTATATTTGTATTCTTTAATTGCTGTGTATAATTTTGTTTGGTAGTTTAATTTTAGAGTCTGTTTGGCTGTCACTGTGCTTGTAAAAAAAAAAAAAATTACTCAGACATGAAATTGTCGGATCCGAACTAAGTCCGCTCCCGTTTCACCTGAACAAATATAAGAATATTGTTGCTTTTAAGATTAACAGGATATAGAAAATGCAAAAGAAGAGAACAAATAATAAATGGTCGGATCAGACATGCATGATTAATGATTTGGCCTTTTCTTGGGCGCAATATTTGGTGGTTGCGTCTTTAGGCTTCTTGTCGGAGAGAAAGAGAGAGGTGGACTTCTCAAAAGATAGAAAGGAAAGAGTGATGTGGAGGGGTGGTGAAATGAGAATTCATATCCTCTGAGATATCTCAAAATTTGCGTGACTTTATGGAAAATCCCAACCGTTTAAATGTGTTCTGCACGAATCTCAATGCACACATAATACTGACCCTTATATTACCCCCGAATAGGCACCGGACACGTCGGTCATGTAAAAGTTGAGATATCTCAGAGGATACGCACTAGTGAAATGAGGTGGATAAAGATGTGTGGTAGGTGTGGTGGGTGGGATCCCTGTTCTCTGTTTTGTTTTACATTTTCGTTTCATGTGACAGGATAGGGAAATAAATGGGTTCGGATCCCCTAAAGTAACCTAATCTTTGAATTTTAAATCGGGACCGTCTGATTTGAATCCGTTGCTCGAGATTGTTTCGCGATTTGAGTTCATTGTTCACTCCACTTCGAATAGATTATCACGAATTTGAATCGGACGGTCTAAATTTAAAACCAAAAAATTGATTTACTACACTGGATCTGAATTCAAAATAAATCTGCTGTTATTTTCAAGGAATAACATGAACCTTTTATTGGTCTTTGTCAAGATTCGTGTATGATAGTTTTGAACAGTTTAGATTAAAATAACAAGTTCTTGTTACTTTTTTAGAATAACAGCATATTTATTTTCATAGAACGGAACTAGTAAATTTAGAAAGATTCTTCAAATAATGGATGGTCACGCATAATATAGTGTTTGAAAGTCATCATAATTGCAAAAATAGAATTTGAATTATCAATATACATTTACATGATTCACAAAAAAATTGAGGATAAAATTGCATTAACTTGAGATTTCATAAAATATCAAGCGAATGGAAAATATCACTAGTCTTGTAATATAGTATTGGAAATAGTCACAACTCACAAGATACGCGAATTATTTGAATTATTTGTTTTTTTGGTGATGGCAAACCGAACGCTGAACATTTCGATTGATCAAATTTTGACCAAATTATTCATGAATAATTCTCGGATTTTATGAAGTTTTTCCGAATTTTACGAATTATTCGTGAACTTTTTCTGAAATTTTTTTGAGATTATTTTTGCTCCCTTGTGGTGCTGAGATCTCAGATTTAGATAATTTTGAATCATTTCTGAATTATACTCATATTATTTTCGAATCACCGAATTTTGACCCTGTCGAACTGAACCCGAATAATTCATTTATAACTGTGGTATATTTAGAGTTCAGATCCAGTGAAGTAACTCGAGATTGGGTTTCAAATCGGGACCGTCCGATTCGAATCCGAGATAACACATCCCGAGAGATGAATTCGAATCGCGAAGTAATCTCGAACAACGGATTCGAATCGGACAATCCTAATCCAAAACCCAAAGATTAAGTTACTTTAGGGGTCCAGACAAGTATATTTACTAGTAGTTTCGATTGCTGAATAATTCAGCGATTGTGATATAAAATAAAATTGTAAAAGGTATTTGTTTAATTTTTTTATGAATAAGAAAAGTCGTTAGTATTGATTTATACAAGTAATGATGATGGTAATAAGTTTCGCTCTTTTGTTGACACGAAAACATTCAGAGCTGAACTGTTCAAAGAAAATGAAGGTAGTGGGTGGAATTCGTATCCTCTGATATATCTCAAACTTTGCATGACTTTATGGAAAATCCCATCCATTTAAATATATTCTGCACGAATTTAAAAGCATACATAATACTGACCCCTACATCACTCCCGAATAGGCACCGGACACGTCGGTCACGCAAAAGTTGAGATATCTCAGAGGATACGCATTCTAGTGGGTGGGGCTTTCGAACTTCTGTAGAATTGCTGTAGGTTGTAGGTAGGGGTGATCATTTGGTCCGGTTTGGATTAAACTGTTCGGTTTTTTTGGTTGAATGGTTTGGTTCGATTTGAAATTTTGTTTATATATTATGAATTTGATCCAGATCGCCCTAGTTTATTTCTTAATAATTCTATTTATTTCTTAATCAATTACTTAACATACTTTGGTTATTTCTTAATATCTTAATTTATTTCTTAATACCTGGGTTTATTTCTTAATATACTTCGGTTTATTATAAATTAATTGCTTTAAATAAAAAATAATATATTTCGGTTTGAATCAAACAATCCAAACAAATTGGAATAAAACTTTGGTTCGATTAGGTTTTATTTTTGAAACTGAACTATAACTTTGATTTGCCTAGTACGGTTCGGTTTCATCCTGGCAGTAGGTGCTCTGCTTCCTGCTTGTACTAAGTTATTAATAAATTTTTTTATAGTCCAAACTATTTAGACATTATTTTGATTTAGAATTTGCAATTACGGACAAAATTGGTACTAAATCTTTTTTTTTACTTGATTAAACTAAATTTGCCATAAATCTTAACATAATTTAAATTTATAGTTTGTGCATCTGTTTGTTTTTTTCTTGACGTGCTGGTTAATTTTTTATTTTTTTTAATTGTCGGTCTGAAATAGGTGATATAAATAATGTTGTTGATTTCAACAAATTAGGAGAACAACAAAGAGCTCCACCTGCAATGAAAGCGAGAGAAAAACATTCATTGACCAAGCACAGTGTGGGGCAGAGGAACTAACAAAGCTAGAAGGGACTACCAAGAAAGACCCAATCACAAACTTCCAACACTCCTCGCTCTCTTCATTCAAACCTCAAATTCTTCAACCACGGACCCTACCTCTAAGTGGAAATAAATCTGCTGTTATTATGAAGAATTGCAAGGACCTGCTATTTCAAATCTAACCTCGAGAAGGGATCCAATTACACTCTTTTTAGGTGACACCAAATTATATTCTATATTTTTAAAGTTCAACCAATCGATTCAAACCATTCAACATGATGAATATATTAAAATGTGCTTGCAGATCAAATTTTACATTTTTTTGAATTTTTTTACTATTTATTAAGATAGGTAAAATAAATTCAATAGTCTGAATATAGCAATTTTGTTAAATACTTAATAAATAGTAAAAAAAAATCTAAAAATTTTAAAATTTGATCTGGAAGCACATTTTAATATATCTATTATGATGAATAGTTTGAATCGACGAACTTTAAAAACTCTGTAAAAGGAAAGTGTAATTCGGTGTCACCAAAAAATATATAATTGGATCCCTCCTCTCTAACCTTTAATTTATACCATATTCACAAAAAATAAAACACTTCAGTTTGATGGTAATTAATTTGAAATATTAAGTGGAAATAAATCTGCTATTATGAAGAATTGTAGGGACCTGCTATTCTAAATCTAACCTTTTATTTGTACCATATTAACACAAAACAAAATAAAACAAAATAAAATAATACACTTCACTTTGATGGTAATTCGAAATTCATTCAAATCGTCAATTCATTTAGCGACTTCAAAAATTAGAGGCCGTCAATTGGCTCTGCGATTCCAACCATTTTTTTTTTGTAAGTGGTACAGATTTCAAAAAATTTAAACATTGGCCTCAACTTTTCTTTCTTAAATGACCGATAATTTATTTGGCGTAGCACAGATTTTTTTTTTTTTCCAAAACTTTTAATCAGCAGACATAGATTTTAAAAAATTCAAAATTTTTCTAAAAAAAAAAAAAGAATCACCAATTCATTTGAAGGCCTCTAGACTTGGGCCACAAGGGTCAATTGGTGGTCCTCAGTCTTTGAGGCTGCTAAATAAATTGGTGGTCTAAGTAAATTTCGAATTCCCATCAAACGAGAGTGTTTTGATTTATTTTTATTATTATGATATAAATAAAATTTTTGAAAGAATGTATTTGAATGCAATTTTAGAAATAGCAAGGATAGCACTAACTTGGAATTAACTCTATTCTATCGTTTGAACGGATTAACAAGAATAATGCTAACTTAAGAAATAACTATGTTCTTTACCCAGGGGCGGAGCCACCCTAAAGCAATGAGAGTCAATTGACCCCATTTATTTTCATTTATTTTTAATTTTCATCTTATTTTTGTATGTAGTTAATAGTAAATTGCTATGGGCAGGGTAAATTTGGAGTCTGTGTCCCTTCAAAGTACAATTAAAAAAAACGAGCGATCCATATTAATTTCATCCAAATCAAATTCAATCCAAACCTATTGTGACTGTAGGAGGTATGCTTTGAGATTTGTGCCAAGCTAAAAGAACAGTTCAGATTTTCTGCTTGCACCTACAGTCACAATAGTAAATTTATATTGTAAATTTGACCCCCATTTGCAGTGGAAAATTTATATATGCTTGATCCTCGTTCACGTTTGACTCCCATAGTCTGAAATTCTGGATCTGTCCCTGTCTTTAGTGATCCAAACGTAAAATAGAGAGGAGAAATAGTACATTGAACTCAGAAACAATGCTTCATGTTATTTTTGACAATCCAAATGCACTCTAAGAGTCAAAAAGAAAAATTCGGAATTAAAAATATTAATTTGTCAATATTTATTGATTTTTTTTTTCATTCCAAAATAGCAATGACCAAACCACAATAGGATGATCGGATCAATAGTTTGGTTCACTTTGTTTAGCAAGCTGCGCACTATCAACCACATAGATTCGACCCCTTTTTCTTTGGACCGAGTTACTCAACCCTTGAACGAATAATTGTTTTGATTCAACCCATACTGCGATTTAGGCCGAAATTTTTATTTGTAACACAAAAAAAAAAGATAAATAAAAAGCACTCCAGATTTGAGGAATTTTTATATTTATCTGGGCCACACAATCAATATGTAGCTCATTTAAGAGAAGCCGCATATTGACTTAGTAAACCCCTAGAAGCACAAAAAAAATGAATTGTAATATTAAATATATTTAAGTTTTGAGAGATCTCTAAATCAATATGTGGACCCCATAAATGAACAACAGATGACTTAACCAATTGATTCGGTCCACCTCTATTTCAGATCTCCACTAACCATGAACCGAATTGGTTTGGTCATTTATTATTATGGTGAAAAAAATAATCAATATGTTTTCTGACAAATTTAGTTTTAAATTTATAAAAATTGAAACATTGAAAGAGTAATATATTGGGCCGTTCTTCATTTTCCAGTTTGGGCCGTCTTCTTTTAAATCAAATTTAGGCATGCAATTGGACCGATGTCTTTTACCTGCTTAACTTTGAAAATGTGCAATAGATGTTTCAGGCTTTGTTTGCCTTATTACTGAGATGTTTTCTTTTAGGTACTGATTTATATGTTAATCCTTCTCAGTAATTTAAAATTAAGGTTGAGTTAATTATGGTTAAGATATATATAATTCCAACTTATTTTGCCAATGTGATGGTGGAGAAAAAATATAAAAAATATATAAAAAATAAATATGATATTTTAATTTGTTTTCGATGGATCATATATCAAATTTGAAGTAACTTACAAATAATTTCGTCATCGGTCTATTGTCAACAAAGCTAAACCGTTATTTGATAAATTTAAAAAGAGAAATCTTGCCCTCCAATAATAGAAGTTGTTGCTTATTCCTTCACCTATCCAATTTATATCAAACACATATAATTTTATTTTGTTATTATAATAGAAGGGTTGAAATTCACCCAAATTTTTATGCACCCAAATGCACTCTATTTTTCAAATCCTTTTTCTCCGTTTTCAAAGTCCGAATAGTCAATCCGAACCGTTAGATGCGATCTATATATTAAGATGTGCTTGGAGACCAAATTTTACATTTTTTTGAAATTTTTTTACTATTTATTAAGCCACTTTGAAAATAGCTGATTTTACATTTTATGGACCATTGAATCAGTGATATTCAAAGTGGTTTAATAAATAGTAAAAAAAATTCCAAAAAATATAAAATTTGGTCTCCAAGCACATCTTAATATATAGATTGCATCTAATGGTTCGGATTGACTTTTCGGACTTTGAAAACGGAGAAAAAAGATTTGAAAGATAGGGTGCATTTAGGTGCATAAAAATTTGGGTGCATTTCAACCCTCCTCTTATAATAGTTGTTGTCTCGTTATTACTGCTAGATTTTCTTTAAAATTCTTGCCAACATATTTAAAACTTAATAACTCTGAATAGCTCTATAAATCTAAACCATCCGTGTAGATTTTAACACAGATCGATCGGTTTACAACTGATTTTGAATGAATTTTTGTCCAAACAAAAATTCACCAGTTTTTTAAGATATATCATCACAAATTCGCAATTGCATTTTTCTCTCTAAACAAATCCAAAGTTTTATCATAGGAAGGGGTACAACAATTAATGACACATTTTTTTGGGTCTAATTGGTAGCATCCCCCAATTAAATCATTAATGTTTATCAATTTCCTTATCGGAAATCAAAATATTCTATTTTTTCATTAAACCTAATATATAATCTATTATTGATAATTTTATTAAATTTAATCTCCACCAACCATAATAACCAAACAAATACTATTATTTGATAATTGTATTAAATTTAATGTATAATATATTCAAATCACAATTATGGAACAAATTGTTGTGTATTCCTTAAATAATAGAAGCATCCAACTTAGAAATCTTGCCCTTTTTTTATTTCATGGGTTTTATTTTGGTTACTTCTATTTAGTATGAATAGAAAAAAAAAATATGATTAGCATGCACCATATTATATATTGAGATTCTACATCTAATTCCCCCAACTTATTTGGATAATTACCAACCGAGGACCTAAACTAAAAGAAAAAATAAAAATTACTAGATCCAAAAAAGGTCATGGCTTGAATTTTCTGTGTTAAATTCGTCTAACTAATGTAGATGTAACAAGTCAAAGATGTTTATTTATCATGGTAGAGTTTGTTCTGCAAAAACTGTAACAATAGTATTGCCAAAACGGCAATGCAATAGACATAGGGGTGCAAACGGATCAGATACGGACTGGATATTGGTAAAACCATATCCGTATCCATTTTTATTTTTTGGATACGGATTGGATATCAGATATCTGTAGATATATACATCAATATTTTCATAATATATACTACATTATGTGGTATACATTTACTATTTAGATACAGCTAATTAAAATTTAAAATTATATCCATATCCTTACGAATATTCGGATATCGGATATCCATATCTAATTTTCACATCCGAATCTAGATATGTTCCAATATTTGTCTAATCCGTTTGCACCCCTAAATAAAAAACAGACTTCTCTCAAATTTTTGAATGCGATAACAAAACGGGGACCAATTTAAGATTTGTTCTCCATTGAAAGGATCGTGTTCAGAGGTTTTGTTCCTTCAAAATGTTGGACCCAAAATGATTTTGTCACTCATTGGGACTCAAAATTGATTATCGAAGTATTGTTTAATCAATTAATTTTATGTCTAACAAAGAGAAAAAAGGCCTTATCAGACAGTTGAAAATTGGAGATAAATATAATAAAATGGCAGATATCCAAATAACAACAAAAAATTGGCCAATTTAAAATTTTACCATCGGCTTACTTAATCATTCTTTAACGGTATGTTTGGTTGCAAAACAAAAATAACTAAAATAGCCAAATCAAGAATAGGTATCGTTTATCTTAAGAATAGTCAAATATAAAAATTATTAGAAATAGTCTATTCTAATATGACAAAAA
Source organism: Carex pumila (assembly GCA_033356055.1). Taxonomy (NCBI): domain Eukaryota; kingdom Viridiplantae; phylum Streptophyta; class Magnoliopsida; order Poales; family Cyperaceae; genus Carex; species Carex pumila. The sequence goes on along the minus strand of JARJHM010001078.1, from coordinate 31,421 downwards.
GTTTGGCTTCCCTATTCTGACTATCTTACCCAACTAAACACCGAATAGGCTATTCCAAATAATATATTCTCAATCCACCCAAACATACCTCAAGAGAAGAATATTTGAAGAAAAGAAAAAAAAAAGTATAGAAAAAAAATACAAAAGCAATGAAAATGAGTCCTCACAAGCAAAGAAAATTCTTCTCATTTATTACAAATCATATAAATTGGATAGTAAATTCATAATTTCTATCGACAGTCTTGGAGGGGACTCCTAAGTGTTCTTCGGCTACGTCAAAAACCCTGCAAAAGAAATTAAACAATATATAGCTTATGTATCAGAAACCAAAATTGGTTCGGTCCACCAAAATTTCAGATCTCTACTAACCATGAACCGAATTGGTTTGGTCATTTATTATTATGGTGAAAAAAATAATCAATATGTTTTCTGACAAATTTAATTTTAAATTTCTAAAAATTAAAACATTGAAAGAGTAATATATTGGGCCGTTCATTTTCTGGTTTGTGCCGTCTTCTTTTAAATCAAATTTAGGCATGCAGTGATGCAGGTGGACCAATGTCTTTTATGGAATAGTATCTTCTGCGGAGTCGTTCTGTGCGGAGCTGTATGAAGCTTTTAATCTGGTTGGTTCGTTTCAGATCAAACAGACCAGATTAAAAGCTACGCAAATTTTGAGAATTTTTTCTTTTTTTCAATTCGGGCAAGATCTAATATGTTTCGTCCGATTCAAAACGAACGAACCGGATTAAAAGCTCCGCACGGAACGACTCCGCAGAAGATACTATTCCTATCTTTTACCTGCTTAACTTTTGAAAATGTGCAATAGATGTTTCAGGCTTGTTTACCTTGTTACTGAGATGTTTTTCTAGGTACTGATTTATTTGTTAATAACTTTGGTCCCTTCTAGGGGTGGCAGAAAAGCTTGTAGCTCATGGCTCGATCGTGATTCGTACTTGATTCGTTTGTTAACAGCTTGTTTGTTACTGGACTGAGCTGTTAATGAGCCAGCTTGTCATTAGCTCGGTTCAGAATTAACGAGTTCAAGCTAGGGCCTACCTTGCTCGTCAGCTCGCGAGCTAGCTCAGCTAGGCATCAATTTATAAATTTGTATAAATTTGTGTGCATTTTATATTGTCCAGCTTGATTCAGCTCAATCCAAAAAGTTTGTAGAATTTATTTTCTTATTAAAGCAATATTCAGCCAAACCCTCGCGAGCTAGCTCGATTCAACTTGTGACGATTTCAAACTGAGATTTCAGTTCGGATCTCTAAAGTCAACTCACTCGTGAGTCGGACGAGCCTGCTCGTAACGAATTCAAACTAGGCGCAGCTTATAACGAGCCATCTCATTAATTGTTTTACTTTTTCTTTGTTGCAAGGATTATATTCTGAAATCAAAACTAACATTTATATATATATGTAAAAATTACTTTCTTTGTTGAAAGGATTATATTCTGAAATCAAAATTAGCATTTATATATATATGTAAATTTTACTCTGACATCCAACCATTAAAAACCTTCAGCTGAGTTTGTTTCTTTTTTTTATTTATTTTTTGTTTTGCTGGCATAAACGTTTATTAAAAAAATTTATTCTGACTTTTTTAGTCATAATTTTATTTTTCTCTGGAGAACTAATTTTAGATATGGTAATATACTAGTTAACCACTGAGAATCAACAACAAAAATTATTATTATTAACAACATCCACAAGATATTCTAAGATATTTTTTTTCACTTTTTTTTTTAAAGATCTTATATGTATGAAAAATTCAACATCAGAAAATTTGTAAACAAAAAAAATTGAGGCACTATTTTGTTAGGAATGGTGAAAGTATTACAAAATAATATTGGTAATCAACTTGGTATATAGGTCCCACCCGCAGTGAGTCCGTGTCCCCACAGGTACCTGAGGTACAATTCAAAAGATTGGACAGCCCAGATTAATTTCAGTTGGAGCAAACTTAATCCAGAGCCAATTGGGACTATAGAGGCATGCTTTCAGATCCGTGCCACATGAAAAGAACGGTCCAAATTTATGACTTACATCTCAGGTACTTGGGGTGATACGGATTCACCTGCAGTACCGCAACAGATGCTCACTCAAAAGCTGACTGGTGTCCGAATCCTCTAAAGTAACCAAACTTTTGAGTTTTGGATTGACACTGTCCAATTTGAATATGTCGCTCGAGATCGCTTTGAGATTCAGATTTATTGCTCGGAATGTGTGCGCTCCACTTCGGATGAATTATCGCGGATTCAAATCAGATGTCGCGATCTAAAACTCAAATTTTGAGTTACTTCACTGGATCATATATCAAATTTGACGCAATTTACAAATAATTTCTTCAGCGGTCGATTGTCAACAAAGCTAAACCGTTATTTGATAAATGCAAAAAGATAAATCTTGCCCTCCAATAATAAAGTTGCTGCATGTTCCTCCAATAATAGAAGTTGTTGCGTAGTCCTTCAACTATCTAAATTATTCCAAACACATGTAGAAATTTTATTTTGTTATTATAATAGATATTGGTGGCTATTACGTCAGATAAATTTATCATCAAATTTGATATCACAATTTTTTTATAAACCATAATTAGAAAAATAATTTTTATGAAACCAACATAATTACTTTTTTTTTTACAAAAACCATAAGAACCGAATTGTCATTTCGGTCCCAGCCGTTTTCATAGATTTCGAGAAGAATATACGTTGAAAAATTGTAAGAATACCTGGGACCGAAATGGCAATTTGGTCCCAGGTATTCTTACAATTTTTCAAAGTATTTTCTTTTCTAAATATGTAAAAACGGCTGGGACCGAAATGACAATTCAGTTCTTGTGGTTATTGTAAAAAAAAAAGTAATTATATTGGTTTCATAAAAATCCTTTTTCTAATTATGGTTTATAAAAAAATTCGATATATCATCACAAATTCACAAATGCAGTTTCTCTCTCTAAACAAATCCGAAATTTTATCATAGGAAGGGGTACAAGTACAACAATTAATGATATTTTTTTTGGTCTAATCGCTAACATCCCCCAATTAAATCATTAATGTTTATCAGTTTCCTTATCGGAAATCAAATATTATATATATTTTTTCATTTAACCTAATATATAATCTATTATTTGATAATTGTATTAAATTTAATCTCCACCAACCGCAATAACCAAACAAATACTATTATTTGATAATTGTATTTAATTTAATTTATAATATATTCAAATCACAATTATGTAATAAATTGTTGTGCATTCCTTAGAAATCTTGCCCTGTTTTTAGTTCATGGGTTTTATTTTGGTTACTTTTATTTAGTATGAATAGAAAAAAAATGTGATTAGCATGCACCATATTATATATTAAGATTCTGCATTTAATAGCCCCCAACTTATTTGGATAATTACCAACCGAGGACCTAAATTAAAAGAAAAAGTAAAAATTAGTAGAACCAAAAAAGGTCATGGTTTGAATTTTCTGTGTTAAATTCGTCTAACTAATGTGTAACAAGTCAAGATGTTTATTTATTGTGGCAGGGGTTGTTCTGCAAAAACTGTAGCAATAGTACTGCCAAAATGACAATGCAATAGACATAGGGGTGCAAACGGGTCAAATATGGACTGGATACTGGTAAAACCATATCCATATCCATTTTTATTTTTTGGATACGGATTCGATATCGGATATCTGTAGATATATACATCAATATTTTCATAATATATACTACATTATGTGGTATATATTTACTATTTGGATACAGATAATTAAAATTTAAAATCATATTCATATTCTTACGGATATTCGGATATTGGATATCCGAATCCGGATATGGTCCGATATTTATTCAATTCGTTTGCACCCCTAAATAAAAAAACAGACAAGTCTTAGATAAGGTGCTATAAATTTTTGAATGCGATAACAAAACGGGGACCAATTTAGGATTTGTTCTCCATTAAAATTAGGATCGTGTTCATAGGTTTTGTTCCTTCAAAAGGTTGGACTCAAAATGATTTTGTCACCCATTGGGACTCAAATTGATTATCGAAGTGCTGTTTAATCAATTAATTATCAAAAAGTTGAAAATTGGAGATAAATATAATAAAATGGCAGATATCCAAATAACAAAAATAAATTGGCCAATTTAAAATTTCACCACCAGCTTGCTTAATCATTCTTCAACGGTATGTTTGATTGGAAAACAAGAATAATTAGAATAACCAAATCAAGAATAGATATTATTTATCTTATTAGAATATTCAAATCTCAAAATTCTTAGAAATAGTCTATTCTAATCAAGGTTCTAAATAGCGTTTATCGAGTCATAGCGGGGAGCCTAAAAAAAAGCTATAGCGAATAGTGTCGCTATATGCCACATAGCATTTTTTTTATTTTTATAAAAATTATATCATATATTTGTACTAAATATCAATATTATCTAAGTCTCATAGAACAATAAATAACATCAAATTGATTAAAAAAAATATAATATTCATATTGAACCAATACAAAGTCCAAATTGCGACTCAAAATATCCATAGTAATACTAATATCATAAACTATCGATATTTTTCTATTCAAAATATATTCAGCATCATGACATAATCTATCTTTTTTCTATTTAAATTTCAAAATAATCTAGACATTATGACATAATTAATTATCTTAATCTATTAAAAATATTCAAACTACCATATAGTAAGTACCATTTTGTTACTTCAAGAAATACCTTAATATATTTAATCTAAGCCTTTATTTAAAGCCCATATAAATTGAAAAAAAAAAATAACTCATGTTGCATAGCGCGCTGTAGCTTCCTTATTTGATTTTGTTTGATGGATCTCTCATTTAATAATTAATAGTTTACTCTAAAGCTTACTACGTCAATTGCAAAAAAAAAAAAATCACGGTTAAAATCCAATCTGAGCCTTTATTTAAAACCCATATAAATTGAAAAAAAAAAGAGCTCATGTTGCATAGCGCGCGCTATTTGCGCTATACGCTATGCGCTATAGCGGACCGCTATTACTGTTATAGCACCCGTAGCTCAAATAACGCATTTTGATACCGTAGCGTAGCGTTTAGGGTCCAAAAACACTATAGTGCCACTATAACGACGCTATAGTGCACTATTTAGAACACTGATTCTAATATAACAAAAAGTTTGGATTCCCAATTCTGACTTTCCTAACCCAACCAAACACTGAATAGGCTATTCCAAATAATCTATTTTCAACCCAACCAAACATACCTCAAGAGAAGAATATTTGAAGAAAAGAAAAAAAATATAGAAAAAAAATACAAAAGTAATGAAAATGAGTCCTCACAAGCATAGGGAATTCTTCTCATTTATTACAAATCATATAATAAATTGGATAGTAAATTCTTTTCTATCGACGGTCTTGGAGGAGACTCCTAAGTGCTCTTTGTGGGCGACGTCAAAAACCCTGCAAAAAAAATTGGACAAGAGCTTATGTATCAGAGACAAACAAGTAATATAAAAAATAAAATATTTATTTGTCGAAACAGGAGCAGCTTGATTAGTCAACATCTTACCAATTAAGGCTTATGGTCACATAAAAGTGAAAATGTTCAGTGGTCAAAATCTAAATATTCAAATAATAATAAATATAATAATAAAAAAATTATGAACCTGATTAAATTTTCTGTAGTTAGGGCAGGCACAACCACAAACCGACACATCACAAGGCCCAGATGAAATCAACCAATCCGGCAGCAAATGAAGCGAACCACAGAATGTAATTTCCAACCACGTAAGTGATGAAATGCTCTGCCGATTAATTTCTGGTATTTTAGGAGATAAATCACCAAATAGCTCTGTAGATTCCACCAACTGCAGTCCATCCATTGTTAGTGATTTCAGGGTTTTACAACAACGAATTGTCAGTGTTTTCAACATATCTAGATGCCCAAATCCGGTAATCAACTCCAGGTGTTGACACCCAGAAATTATGAAATTTTCAAGGTGGGAGGGCAGCTGCTCCAGCTGTATAGTTTGGATATTAGAACATTTAATAACGTAGAGGCACTTGAGAGTGGGAAGATTACCGAATGGAAGGGATTGAATATAGCCACAACTTTGTAACTCAAAATTTCGATCAGCCGCGAAGCACATGTACAACCTATTGATTTTCATTCTAAAAACGCCGAAGCATATATACAACTCTAAATTTCCAGCTTCTTTGCTCTCCGCCTCAGAAACGGTAAGGAACTCCGCCTAAGCTTCAGCTTCTCTTGCTCTCCGCCTTGCTCTTCGCCTTGCTGTCTCTCCCCCGCCTCAGCCTCCCTCGCCCCAAGCTCAAACCCTACCCCGCCTCAACCTCCCTCGCCCCGAGCACAAGCCCTACCCTGCCACAGCCTCCCTCTCCCCGAGCACATACTAGGCCCTATCCCGCCTCAGCCTACCCCGCCTTACCTCTGGATACATGAGTACTAAGCACGCAGTTGTGCTCTTCAACCGATATTCAACACCACGTTAACTCTGAGCTTCTCAAGGTAATTAATTTCATTAATTGACAGGGCGTGGGGACAAGAAAGTAATTACAAACACTAATTTGGTCTGATTTCCCATTTTTCCCTTTGGATACTGGTACTGGTTTCATTGGGTCATGGGTACTGTTTTCTTCTAGCCACTGGTACGGCTACTGGGGTTTGCGATTTGCCTTCACTGTTACAGGCATACTGTCCCTTTTACTGTCCCTGTCTTTTAGAAGTCAATGGCTTAACTTGAGAGGGACTGAGAGTGCTTTTACTGTCCCTTTTACTGTCCCTTTTGCTGGATTTTAGTTCAACCCAAAAATCTGTCAAATTTTCTAGGAATCAACCTAAATTGGCCACTATAATATAGTGAGGGACTGAGAGTGCTAGTTAAGAAAATTGGCCACTGTAATCAATGTATTTTTTTGTTAAGAAAATTGGCCACTGTAATCATGATTATTCATTTTTGGATGCAGATTTCATTTTTCAGATAGGTTGTCGTAGGTTATTTTGGTATTTCATTCAGTACCAGCCATTAAATATGAAAATAAGTTTCAATTGTCCAGATATTATTCCACCATATTCACTCTAATAGATGGTCATTTTTAGAATTCTACGTTATATAATTTTGTATTCTATCTTTTTTTATTGTACTTGAGGCAGAAATTGGCATGGCTCACAGAATCCATTGCTGACCTTCTAGAAGAGGGTGGTGAGCGGGATCCAAAGATCCTTGAACAGGTTTGACCTTCTGCTTTGACACATTGTGAAATAATAATAAATTTTAATTTTTTGAGGTTTACAGTTTATGTGAATTAATGGTACAATAAAATTTTGGTATTGACTTTGTGATTTCTGCTTGTTGAATTGTTAAATTAGGTACCAAGCTTCCAAGGATGACCTTGCTGTTTATGCAATTCTGAACTCGGCTCCCTCTTACTAGTATGTCAATGTTGCTAGGTGGTACAGCCACATTGATGCCCTTATCAGATTGAGGTACTGGCATAATTTTTAGCATTGACATAGATGTTTGTCAATTCATGTAGAACACCAAAGGTGAGAGTTGTTAATTGCAATTTAGCATTGACATAGATGTTTTCTTTTAATAAATTGATCCTGATTATAATTTATCACACCAAAGGTGAGATCGCTCTTGGTGTTGTTTGCATATTGGATGATTGGATTTCAGTGAAATTCATGTAATAATATTCCCCATTTTTCTTCTTTTTATCTGAATTGTCAAGATTTTATATTTTTTTTTGGTTGATAGTTTGTGTTCTTCATATTAAAGTTGGTTAGAGAGGGTGGTTCTTTCATGGAAATTCTCAAAGTTGCAACTGTAGCTTCAATTGATGTTCTTGTTGAAGCAAGTTCTTTTCTAATTGGCTTAGTGCCTCATGCTCGCAAGTAATACATGTTAGTACTAAAATGTTAATTACAAGCTTGGATGTAATATTTAGTTATGTTGTGATTGATTGTTTTGGATGTGTTTATGTTGTGCTGTACGTGACAAGTTAATAATATTTAGTGGAAATGGAACATTTACTTTGTCTTTTCCCATTTTCTAATATTTTGATTAAATTGAATAAAAACAAATATCGCTGACATGGCAGCGAAATGAAATTAGAATTACTTTCAGGGATGCAGCACACGTGAAATTAATTAAAAGTGATCTAATTTCAAAAAATGTATTTGCAATTACAAATCAATTGCAACAATGGAGATCGGGGTTGTATGATCAAAATTAATTGAGACATCTATTGGTAATTATGACCCTTCATCACCCATCAAACTATTCATATCATCTGATTCATATCAGCAGATGATGAAATTTATGATTTTTGTATAGCAAATAATATGAATAAATTCCAAAAAAAATATTTCCTACTTTTATACATAATTTGTGGCCTAATAATGTTTGTAATTATCAATTTCATATAATTTCATCAATATTTGTTCAAACAAATTGAGCTAATAACTGTGGACCGTTCATTTTCTTATGAATAATCAACGGGTGATCTGCAATCAAATAATTCCTAACTTATTTTAAAATGATCATGTTAGTACCAGGAACCTTAAAAACAAAAAAATAATTGGAGTTCCAACAATTGTAAGTTTCAATCCAATGTGTAATGTTTATAGCCTTATGATCTCGTTATATTCCGTCGCTTGGATGGATGTGTAAATGAACATCAAATTAAATCAAACTCACCGACAATGAATTTAATGGAACACTATTTGATCTGAACGGTTCCGATCAACCAACGGACGACGTTTGTCTTTGTTCCTTCATTATCTCATCCAACAAGAGTTGATGTTCTATGGTCTTTGATGTTTGATACAAGTCCTTGATACAACATGCATGCACAACTATATAATTTAATTTGTCAAAATTATTTAATAATGCAAAAAAATGTTCTAACATTATCTTTTGGTATAAAATTTATCAATATCATTTTAAATTATTGTCATTTTAAAAAAATAATAATGTTGGATTAGTTTATTAATTGCTTAAATTTTTTGTCTAAATTAATTTTTTGTCAAAATCATCGACGGCTATACAAAACAGTCAGTATTAGCAGCCAACACTGACTGTTTTGTATAGCCGTCAGTGATTTACATCCAACACTGACTGTTTTGTATAGCCATCGGTGATTTACATCCGCTCTGAAAATTTCATTTCCCCGTCAATTTGCGCCATTTCCCTTCCTTTATGTCCAAAAATTTTCATTTCCCTCCTCTATCTCTCTTTTGTGAAAACTCTCTTTTGCTCTCTCTCTCGCTCTCTTCAGATAGCCGCCAGACCGCACCATCCCTACCCATCTCTCTCTTGTTCTCTCGCATCAGATCGGCACCATCCCTGACGCACCATCTCTCTCTCGATCTCTCACCAACACAGACGCATCAGATCGGCACCAGCACAGCATAGACGCGCTCCCATTCTCCTCCTCCTCCTCTCCACCGACCATTCTCCTCCTCCTCTTAGGCTACTCTCTTTGTCGCCACCTCCTCCATCAGATCGCCTCTCTCCTCCGCCTCTTCACCCATCGGCGCCTCTCCTCCCATCCTAGCGCGTCCTCCACTCTCCACCGATTCTCTCCTCCGCCTCTTCACCCATTGGCGCCTCTTCACCCATCGACGCTGCTAGCTTGATGCTTCTGAGTACTGATATTCATTGGGTACTGGATTGGTACCCCGCCTCAACCTCTGACACCTGAACTGGTACTGGTTTCATTGGGTACTGGACTGGACTTCCAACACCTGAACTGGACTGCACTTTATACTGGTACTGGCTTTTTTTTGACCTCTTTGATTTGCAATTTGTCTTTTGTTCCTAGTTGTACATTTTCCTTGCCTAATTTGTCCTCGGGTCATAACACTTGATTAAGAAAGTATTCTTATGGACATTATTATCCCTTGGATTGTTGATTATTTACTTAGTCTTCTATAATGAAACCAAAGCATAATAACCTAATCCGCCCCAGACACCTAAGTCCTTAAAATCAAATCTAATCGCACCTTCTGGGCAATTCTCACCTAATGTGTATATATGTTTACTAATCGGATTTTAACATGGTCAAGAATATTTGAAGAAACTGGAAAAATCCACATTGTTATTTTTTTTTAAACTAAATACAATTTACATGGTTGATTGCACTTATCTCAAGTTGCATCCAAGCATTTGAATATCTTTTTTACTTTAATGCGAGATCTATTTGTTGTTCCTTTTATTTCAATCTTCTCCTTCTCTTGCTTTATTTTCTTGTGCCCTATGATGAGGTATTAATTAATACGAAAATGAGACAGCTATAAGGTAACTTTTATGTAGCGCAAGAACATAGCAGCAAGCTTTGTCTTTTGAGATGCAAGTAGTCTTTTGAGATGCATGCTATAAGCCTCTGTTTTGGGGCTAACAAAATTTTGAAAATCTTTAAAGTTTAATAGGTCAAGATGGAAAAAGCTCCATTGAGCATCGAAAAGGCAAGGGAAGAGAGGATCAACTCAAATACAGAGAGGATGAAACAACTTGGCATTCACACAATCGCACGTGATATCAACGGTTTATCGAATATGAAGAAGATTGATCCAACGAGGAAGAGAAGGGTTGAAATGTCGAGTGAAGAGCAAGGTGAGGTTGGAGAAGGCAGCAGCCCTCGAAATCATTGTGGTACCAAATTCTGTTTTTTCTTTTTTTGTGAAATTAATTTAGAGAGCATGTTGGGTAATCATACCAAATTATAAGTTGACCTATTAAATTATGTAATTGTAGATATGCATGTAGAGGAGTACAATCCTTTACATTCTTATGATGGATCAAGTAGTGAGGGGGAAGAACCACAAAAAAAGAAGAAAAAGAAGAAAAGGAAGAAAAAGAAGCGAAAGATGGATTCAAACCCTGCCATTCACTCGAGGTATATTTTCACCATAAGTTGTTGAAATTGTTGAATAATGTTAATTGCCTTCAATTTAGTTCTCTTTAACTATTTTTTTTCTAAAATTTGTAAATTGTAGGGTTTGTGAAGAGCAAGGTGTGGTAGGGGAAGGCAGCAGCTATCAAAATCTCATTGGAGCAAATCATGCAATAACAAGACAATGGTGTAGATTTTTCTTGAACAACTACTAATCACAAGACATGTAATGCTTTGTAAATTTTGTTATATTTGCATATTTTGTTCATATTTGCCATGTAAATTTTGTTATAGTGTGTTTTTTGGTGAGTGAATCTATTATCTTGTGTTTTTTTGGTGAATGAATATATTATGTTGTCTAAATTATTTGTATGATATCTTGTTTAACATCAATAAATGTTAAATAGTAATATATGGCTAGCAAAAATATGGAGGCTAGCCCAAATATAAACAGAACCATGCCAAAAATTTTATATCAACACCGATTGTTTTAAAAGCGTCAGTGTTGGTGCACAACACGGACTCTTTTGGAAAAGAGTCGGTGTTGGTGCTCAACACTGACTCTTTTGGAAAAGAGTCGGTGTTGAGCACCAACACTGACTCTTTTGAAAAACAGTCAGTGTTGAGCACCAACACTGACGCTTTTAAAACAGTCAATGTTCAGCACTAACACTGATTGTTTTTTAAAAGAGTCAGTGTTGACCAGCAATACTGACTGTTTTTAAAGAGTCAGTAAAAGGAACCTTCACTGGCGCCGGTTTTACTGACGCCGCTATAACAGTCGGCGTAGAGGTATTTCAATAGTCAGTGAATGTATTTTTTGTACTAGTGTATGCGTTATTGAGATCCAAACTGAAATATCAATTTGTCAATATTTATTGATTTTTTTCATTCCAAAATAGTAATGACCAAACCACAATAGGATGATCAGATCAATAGTTTGGTTCACTCTGTTTAACAAGCTGCGAACTATCAACCACATAGATTCAACCCCCTCATCTCTGGACCGATTTACTAAACCCTTGAACCAATAATTGTTTTGATTCAATCCATACTGTGATTTAGGGTGTGCTCCAGACGGGAGTATGCGGATGGAGGCAAGGGCAAATTTACTGTGTAGAGATGAGGGCTCGTTAGATCAGATTTAACCGAGCGAGTTCACTTGCTCTAGAAGAAGAGAATTGGAGAGGGAGTGGAGGGGAGAAAACACTATTCGGAGGTGATTGAAAGTGAGCTCCGTGTTCATTTTTGACGAATTTGTTTCCTCCCAAGTCGGAGTGTACAAATTACTGTTTAAAGGGGAACTTTCACTCCTTTTTTCTCCCTTCCCTTTAATAAAGTTTTACTTCATGTTTGTGAAACACAATACCTTAAGAGCGTAGAGGAGAGTGGGTTTTGTCTGGAATGACTTATCCAATTGGTTCGGTCCACCTCTATTTCAGATCTCCACTAACCATGAACCGAATTGGTTTGGTCATTTATTATTATGATGAAAAAATAATCAATATGTTTTCTGACAAATTTAGTTTTAAATTTCTAAAAATTAAAACATTGAAAGAGTAATATATTGGGCCGTCCTTCATTTTCCAGTTTGGGCCGTCTTCTTTTAAATCAAATTTAAGCATGCAATTGGACCGTTGTCTTTTACCAGCTTAACTTTGAAAATGTGCAATAGATGTTTCTGGCTTTTTTGCCTTATTACTGAGATGTTTTCTTTTAGGTACAGATTTATATGTTAATAACTTTGGTTCCTTCTCAGTAATTTAAAATTAAGGTTGAGTTAATTATGGTCGAGTTATATATAATTCCAACTTATTTTGCCAATGTGATGGTGGATATAAAAAAATATAAAATATATATAAGAATTAAATACGATATTGTAATTTGTTTTCGATGGATCATATGTCAAATTCGAAGCATTTTACAAATAATTTAGTCACCGGTCTATTGTCAACAAATTTAAACCGTTATTTGATAAATGCAAAAAAAAAAAAAGAATATCTTGCCCTCCAATATTAAAAGTTGTTGCGTATTCCTCCAATAATAGAAGTTGTTACATATTCCTTCAACTATCTAAATTATACCAAACACATGTATAATTTTAATTTGTTATTAAAATAAATATTGGTTCGCTATTACGTCAGATAAATTTATCATCAAATTTGTTACATTTTTGAAGATATATCAGAATTTTTTTTTTATGAACCGTAATTAGAAAAAAGATTTTTATGAAACCAACATAATTACTTTTTTCTTTATATAAAAATCATAAGAACTGAATTGCCATTTAGGTCCCAGCCATTTTTACATATTTCGAGAAGAAAATACATTGAAAAATTGTAAAAATACCTGGGACTGAATTGTCATTTTGGTCGAAAAAAAATTAGGACCGAAATGGCATTTCAGTTCTTATGATTTTTATAAAAAAAAAAATAATCATGTTGATTTCATAAAAATCCTTTTTCTAATTATAGTTTATTAAAAAATTCGATATATCATCACAAATTCACAATTGCAGTTTCTCTCTCTAAACAAATCCGAAATTTTATCATAGGAGGGGTACAACAATTAATGATACATTTTTTTTGGTCTAATTGCTAGCATCCCCCAATTAAATCATTAATGTTTGTCAATTTCCTTATCGGAAATCAAAATATTCTATTTTGTTTCATTTAACCTAATATATAATCTATTATTTGATAATTGTATTAAATTTAATCTCCACCAACCGTAATAACCAAACAAAATACTATTATTTGATACATTAAATTAAATTTATAATATATTCAAATCATAATTATGTAACAAGTTGTGGTGTATTCCTTCAATAACAGAAGCATCCAACTTAGAAATCTTGCCCTTTTTTTAGTTCATGGGTTTTATTTTGATTACTTCTATTTAGTATGAATAGAAAAAAAAATGTGATTAGCATGCACCATATAATATAATAAGATTCTGCATTTAATACCTCCAACTTATTTGGATAATTACCAACCGAGAACCTTCGTCTAGCTAATGTGTAACAAGTCATGATGTTTATTTATCGTGGCAGGGGTTGTTATGTAAAAACTATAGCAATAGTACTGCCAAAACGATAATATAGGGGTGCAAATGGATCGGATACGGACTGGATCTAGTAAGACCATATTCGTATCCATTTTTATTTTTTGGATACGGATTGGATATTGGATATCGGATATCCGTAGATATATACATCAATATTTTCATAATATATACTACATTATGTGGTATATATATACTATTCGGATACAGATAATTAAAATTCAAAATCATATCCGTATCCGTATGGATATTCAGATATCGGATATCCGTATCTAATTTTCACATTCGAATCTGGATATGGTCCGATATTTATCCAATTCGTTTGCACCCCTAAATAAAAAAAAAATAAAAAAAACAGACTTCTCTCAAATTTTTGAATGCGTTAACAAAACGGACCAATTTAAGATTTGTTCTCCATTAAAAGGATCGTGTTTAGAGGTTTTGTTCCTTCAAAAGGTTGGACTCAAAATGATTTTGTCACCCATTGGGACTCAAAATTGAATATCGAAGTGCTATTTAATAAATTAATTTTATGTCTAAATAAAATAAAATGGCAGATATCCAAATAACAACAAAAAATTGGCCAATTTAAAATTGATTATCGAAGTGCTATTTAATAAATTAATTTTATGTCTAAATAAAATAAAATGGCAGATATCCAAATAACAACAAAATATTGGCCAATTTAAAATTTCACCATCGGCTTGCTTAATCATTCTTCAACGGTTTGTTTGATTGCAAAACAAGAATAACTAGAATAGCGAAATCAAAAATAGATATCGTTTATCTTATTAGAATATTCAAATCTCAAAATTCATAAAAATAGTCTATTCTAATAAAACAAAAAGTTTGGATTCCCTATTCTGACTATCCTAACCCAACCAAATACCGAATAGGCTATTCTAAATAACCTATTCTCAACCCAACCAAACATACCCCAAGAGAAGAATATTTAAAAAAAAAAGAAAAAGAGTATAAAAAAAAAAATTCAAAAGCAATGAAAATGAGCCCTCACAAGCAAAGGGAATTCTTCTCATTTATTACAAATTATATAATAAATTGGATAGTAAATTCATTTCTATCAACGGTCTTGGAGGGGACTCCTAAGTGTTCTTTGCAGGCCACGTCAAGAATCCTGCAAAGAAAATTGAGCAAGAGCTCATGTATCAAAAACAAAAAAAGTAATATAAAAAATGAAATATTTATTTGTCGAAACAGGAGCAGCTTGATTAGTCAACATCTTACCAAGGCTTATGGTTACATAAAAGTGAAAAAGTTCAGTGGTCAAAATCTAAATATTCAAATAATAATAAATATAATAATAATAAAATTATGAACCTTGTAGTAGTCAGGGCAGCCACAACCATAAACTGACACATAATGAGGCCCAGATGAAATCAACCAATCTGGCAGCAAATGAAGCGAACCACAGGATGTAATTTCCAATGTTGTAAGTGATGAAATGCTCTGCCGGTTAATTTGTGGTATTTCATGAGATAAATCACCAAATAGCTCTGTAGACTCCACCAACTGCAGTCCATCCATTGTTAGTGATTTCAGGGTTTTACAAGAATCAATTAACAGTTTTTTCAACATATCTAGATGCCCAAATCCGGTAATCAACTCCAGGTGGTCACACGACCAAATTGTGAAATATTCAAGCTGGGAGGGCAGCTGCTCCAGCTGTATAGTTCGGATACTAGAACATTTAATAATGTCGAGGTACTTGAGAGTGTGAAGATTACCAAATGGAAGGGATTGAATATAGCCACAACTTTCTAACCTGAGTTCTTTAATTGACTGCAATAACAATGGATCCCTCATCCATCCTGGTACTATGGTAGAAGGGTAACCTGTTACTAGAAGTTCCTTGAGGTTAGGATGTGGCTGGAGGCATTCTAACAAGGAAAAATGTACATCATCTACGCCAACTATCCCACCTTCACAAGCTTCTGGTACGAGTTTTAATTCCAGCTGTGAGCCCGTGGTGTATTCAATTCCGTAATCCCAGCATAACTGCAAAATCTCAAGTTTGCACTTATTTCTCAGGTTAGCACGCTTGGCATCTTCTAAATTATTAATGTTCTTTAATTCGTGAATACAGAGCATCCCTTTAAGATCCTTCATATCCTTTAACCAACCTATAGTTCTAACTTTCCAACATGCTTCAACTTTTGTTATTGACGGAAAATTAACAAGACCATGGGGGACATAATCCAATGGAAGTGGCTTGCGCCATAATCGAGGGTAAATAGTTAATTCCAGTAAGTTAGTAAGTGAACCGAGCGATTTTGGTATCTCTTTAAGGTTGTCACCATAATAAATATATAGAAACTGTAAGTTAGCCAGATCACCAATATTGTCAGGTAGATATTCAAGGGAGTCACAATCAACTTGTAAATCCACCAAGTTGTAAAGGAGGCCAATGGATAATGGTAACATTTTAAGACGTGTAGAATGAATACTTAGATAAGTAAGATGTTTCAATTCGGAAATGGAGTCAGGAATCTTTGTCAAAGTACCCCATTCCAATATCAATACCCTGAGCACTTCAAATTTAGTGAGGTTACATAAGGTTATGCCTTCCGAAGAATCTTGACAATCATCCATCAACTCTAATTCTGGGTCAAAATACTCTTCCCATATTCCCATATCAATAATAATAGTTCTTAAACCCTTCATATTTTCTTGGGGAATTCGATTTACATATCCCAAGCCCTTGGAACCGCCTACATATAAATGGTATACTTCTCGCACGACAGTTATCTCTTGAATATCAAGTGGCTGATTGATCTCCACCGAGTAGTGTTCATTCTCAGAATTAAGTCGAGCAAGATCATGGATTATATCATGCAACTTACTATAATATTCATTTTTGGGAGCTAAATTTGCATCATCAAGAAAGGACCTCTCTTTTAACTCATTATAATATTCAACACCAATTTCTGTGATTTTTCTATTTCTCCAGGACTCGATGTACCCATGAGCAATCCACAACCTTATCAAATCCATTTTTCTTAACATGTAATCTTTTGGGTACATTGAGCAAAACAAAAAACATGGCTTAAGATGAGCAGGTAGATGAGCATAACTAATCTGAAGTGCTGGGAAAATCTCTTCTTTTGATTCTTTTATTTTCCAAAGACCACTTTCCAGAATCTCCCTCCAAACCTCTTCATCAGTTTCGTGCCTAAGGAGACTTGCTATTGACTTTATAGCCAATGGTAACCCACCACACTTTCTGGTAATCTCCCTTCCCATATCTACCAAGTGTTTTGGCATGGTGCAACTTGTACGACTAAATGCATAATGCTCAAATAACTGCCAGCATGAATCTTTAGATAAGTTACTTGGGTTAAAACAGGCTGTTGTTTCCATGACCTTTGCTACCTTCTCATTTCTTGTTGTCACGAGAATTCTGACCATCCTTGCTTCTTTAAAAGGAACTCGGAACAACTCCCAAAGATTACGATTCTCGTTCCACACGTCATCTAAAACAAGTAGTATTGTTTTTCCCTTCACAGTTTTTGCAAGCTCTTCTTGTAATTGGCTCAACTCACTTATACCACAATTTGCTTTGGAGACTGATTCAATGATTGCTTTAGTGTGTCTCACAACATCAAATTCTTCAGAGACACATACCCACCCAAATAAATCAAAGCACCGGGAAACCCCCTTATCTTTGTAGACCAATTGGGCAATGGTGGTTTTTCCGAGACCACCTTTTCCAATAATTGAAATGACCGAAAAGGACTTTTCTTTTTCAGATAGTAACAAATTGATTACCTCCTCTATTTCAGCATCTCTCCCAAAAATGCTTGCCTCATCTACCATGTGACCCGTTGGGGGCCGTAAAAGTTTATTGTCCGGACGCCTCGCCCCATCACTCTCCCTTAATTGAAGAGCCTCCCGATGCGTTGCTATTTCATCAAATTGACTTCTTATTTTGTTAAGCCGATCAACAATGCCATCAGGAATTGGTACAATGTACTGTTAAAAAAGAAATGAATTACAATGCTAAATTTCAGTAATTTGTTAGCTGAAAATGATAATTATGGGATCAAGGCGCCTAGTTGTTGTTTAATAAATAATCGAATATATATGTACGGAAATAAGTTACATGTACAAGTTTATTAGATTTGAACAATATATGTACTGTCCAAAAAGAAATTTATTAGATAAGTATATCAAACTTTGTAATTTTATAATTAAAAATGATATTCAAGGGATCAATATATTGACACTCTAATGTTAGATTTGAAAAGCTTATTATAAAATAAGTGACCACTCTAGTGGATACCAATCCAACGGAAAGAAAACAAATTGCATTTAGTAACACTATCACAAGGAAGATCCGTTAAATTTCTATATGCACAAGAATACAAGATACTAACTACTAACCTCTATCTGTTCTCTCTTGTGAAGACCTGAAGCTTCGGAAGCCTTTCTTGCCTCTACTTGGACACGTGTGACCTCATACTGGTACTCGCTGAGCACATCCTCAGCATCATAAGCGACCTTCCTGAGCTCCTTGAGCCACAGCTTGACAGAGCGGTCTCTGATCTCCCTCTCCTCAGCATCGTACAGTGTGGCCTTGATTCGCTCCAAAGTTCGCATTAGCCTCTCAAGATCCTCCTCAATAGCTCGAGCACGCCCCCTTTCGGAGTTATTCGATGAAGAGGAAGAGGAAGAAGGAGCATGCGCAGAGGCTCTAATAGAGGGGAGCAAATTGGTGGCTCTAGAGAGTAGAGAAGTTATCAAATGCCCTATCATTTTTCTCTATAGATTAATTTTTGTGAAGAGAGAGAAAAGAACCTTAGATCTGAGTTGTGAAAGAGAGGAATGTGTGAAGACTAAAGAGTAGCAGAGTTTTGAGATGTGAGCAAGGAAAGCTCTTGGAAATGGCATTGATAAGACTTTGTACAGTAGCAGTCAATGTTTATTTCAGGTTCTTATTTTTCTTTTAATTATTTTCTTTTTAACGAGAGTGGATGGATACTTTTTAATTATTTTTCTTTACCATGTCGAAACCTTGGAAATAAATATGCCACGATCCGATTGTAGGGTCCAGTTTATTCCAAATCCAACCTTTTTTTTTCTTTTTTGAGTTGTATGAATATCTATAGAAATTATTTTTTTTGCTCGAATCTCAAAACAAATGAAAGATTGAATTTAAGATAACATGATCCTACAATTCCTTTAGGCTGTGCTTCATAAATGCTGAGCTCAGAGGAAGGGGAAGGAACAGCTCCAGAGCTGTTCCTCTCGGTACAGTAAATTTTACATCCCAAATCAGAGGTTACGAATTTTCAAAAGTCACACAAAATATGAGATATCTCAGATGATGCGAATTCGGAAATAAATGGGTTTAGATGCGCTAAAGTAATTCGGTCTTTGGATTTTGGATTGGGACCTTCCTATTTGAATATGTTATTGAAGATTGCTTCTCAATTTGAACCCATTGTGCCCTCCATTTTGAACAGATTATCGCAGATTCAAATCGGACAGTTCAGATTTAAAACCAAAAGATTGAGTTACTTCACTGGATCTGAATTCGAAATAAATTTGCTGTTATTTTCATGGAATACAGGAACCTTTTATTGGTCTTTGTCAAGATTCGTGTATGAAAAATTTATTTTCATAGGACGGAACTAATAAATTTATAAAGATTCTTCAAATATGAAATGAATAATGTGTGAAATGAATAATGGATGGTCACGCATAATATTGTGTTTGAAAGTCATTATAATTACAAAAATAAAATTATAATTATAAATATACATTTAATATTTTATGAGTTGAATTATATAATAATTTTAAAGCGAACGAAATTTTTATTAAATATCTATACACATGCTGAAAAATTTTAATCAGCCTTTGCTTATTGACTTCTTGTTAGTTACATGATTAAAAAAAAATTGAAGATAAAATTACATTAACTTGATATTTCATCATGATAAGATATCAATCTAATCGAAAATATCACTGGTCGTCGATCTTAGATATTAGTATTCGCGAATTATTTATTTTTTGGTGATGGTGAATCAAATTCTGAATATTTCGGTTGATTAAACTTTGACCAAATTATTCGCGAATTATTTATTTTTTGGTGATGGTGAATCAAATTTTGAATATTTCGGTTGATTAAACTTTGACCAAATTATTCGTAAATAATTCTCGGATTTTACAATTTTACATTATTCACGAACTTTTTTTGAATTTTTTTTTGTTTTTTTTTGCTCCCTTGTGGTATTGAAATCTCCGATTCAGATAAATGCAAATCATTCCCAAATTATACTCAAATTATTCTGGAATCACGAAATTTTAACTCTGTCGAATTGAATCTGAATAATTCATTTATTACTGTGGTACATTTACTGATAGTTTCGACTGCTGAATAATTCAATGATTGTGATATAAAACGAAATTGTCCGAAAGGTATTTGTTTAATTTTTTTATGAATAAGAAAAGTCGTTAGTATTGATTTATTCAAGTAATGATGATGGTAATAAGTTTCGCTCTTTTGTTGACACGCAACAGAGGTGAACTGTTCAAAGAAACTGAATGTAGTGGGTGGGGCTTTGGAACTTCTGTAGAATTGCTGTAGGTTGTAGGTAGGGATGATCATTGGGTCCGATTTGGATTAAGATAATCGGTTTATTTTTTGAAACCGAATTATAATTTCAGTTCGGTTCGATTTAATTTTTTTATATATTATGACTTTGATTCGGACCACCCTGATTTATTTCTTAATCAATTACTTAAAATACTTTGATTTATTTTTTAATACTCCGGTTTATTTCTTAATGCACTTCAGTTTATTATAAATTACTTGCTTTAAATAAAAAAAATAATATATTTCGGTTTGAACCGAACAAATAAAAATAAAACTTTAGTTCAGTTCAGTTATATTTTTGAAACCGAACTATAATTTTGGTTTGTCTAGTTTAGTTCTGTTTGAACCGAACTGAACCGATGAACACCCTTGGCAGTAGGTGCTATGCTTCCTGCTTGCACTAAGTTATTAATATATTTTTTTAACAGTCCAAACTATTTAGACATATTATTTTGCTTTAGAATTTGCAATTACGGACAAAAATTGGTTCTAAAGCTTATATTTTTTTTATTTGATTAAACTAAAATTTGCCATAAATATTAACGAGTTTGACTAGTATAACATCAGTGTCATTTCAATCTATATAACACCAACTCTAAAACCTATCAAATCAACTTTAAACAGTGAATCCAAACCGTTCAAACCGATCTACTTCATTAGTTGTGCATTTATATACAAAATTTATAACTTTTCGAATTTATTTAGTTTTAAGTCAAGCGGTCAAATATGTGAGTTTTAAGTTAATTTTAATACATTCATTTTTTCAATATTTTTACCGCTTGATTTGATACTAAAATAATTCGAAAATATAATTTAAATTTATAGTTTGTGCATCTGTTTTTTGCTTGACGTGCAGGTTAATTTTATTTTTTTCAATTATTCATATGAAATAGGTGATATAAATAAGAGGAGAAATCAAGTTACAATAATTTTTGAGTTACAACAAGTTACAATAACAATTTTTTACATTTTCAAAGTCCAAATCGTCAATCCAAACTATTAGATGTGATATCTACAATAAAATATGCTTGGAGACCAAATTTTATATTTTTTGGAATTTTTTTACTTTTTATTAAGATGGATAAAATATTAGTCAAATTTAGACTATTGAATTTTGTACCCATTTTAATAAATAGTAAAAAAATTTCAAAAAATGTAAAATTTGGTCCCCAAGCACATTTTATTGTAGAGATCACATCTAACAGTTTGGATCAACGGTTTGGACTTCAAAAATGTAGAAAATAGTTGTTGCAACTCAAAAATTGTTGTAACTTGATTCCTCCTCTATAAATAATCACTACTAGAATTCTGACTTGTTGCATCGGCTTATTCAACTTTCTTAATTCTTACGCATCTTTTCAAACAACCACTCCATAGTAAAGATTAAGATTTTAATCCTTCACCCTTATGGAGGGTTGCTGAACATGGCCTTTGTATTGACATCAATTAATTAGGTAAATTTTAAAAGTCGAAGAGATCACTTTAAAAGTATAAGTTCAAGTAAATTTTTATTTTAAGTTCTGTTTAGAAGATATTGTAACTGGATTAGAACTATTATAAATAATGTATTAGGCTATTAGAAGATTTTATAACTATTACAAATTAACAATTTATATATACTCTGTAGGGAGTGAACTGAGATTCTGACACTAGCAACTAGAATGGCAGTGCAATAACAAAAGGGTTGCATAGGAGAGGCAAGATCTGTTGTGCCAGCAAACATGGAGCCCTACTTTAGATTTACATTTTTATTTAAGTATGTAGTTGAAATTTGCAGCAATTATGTTTTTCTAGACCAATTTCAGTATTTTTATTTTTGAGTATGTAGTTTCTATTCTAATAAGTAGCAAGTCTGAACTTTGAAAAACTAAATCCAGTTATTCAATGAAAGTTTTCCTACAGTCTTGAAATAAAATAAAAATATTATATATAGTGAGAGAGGAGATAGGAGAGAGGAGAGGGAAAATTTATAAAATATCCTTCTTTTGAAAAATTTAGAACAAAATATCCTTCTCCTAAAATTCTTAACAAAATACTCTTGTGGGCTCCCTTTTTTCTCTCTTTTCCCCTCTTTCCTTCTCCCTCCTAGTTACTTTTGAACACTTGTATGTTGTACCTGCTCAATCAAGAATTATATATTCAATATCAATAGTTTTTAACATATTTCTTTCAATACTTAATATTGTTAATGTATTCAACATATCTTGAATCATAGTTGTCCGTAAATAAGATTTTATCAACTTTAAGTTTGAAAAATCCTTTCTGCAGATGCCACAATAATAGGTACAGTAAAACTCTAAAAACAACCAAAATATTTGAAAACATGTCCATCTTTTTAATAAACTTCATAATTTTAATGGAGTTTCATACATTTTCATATTGAAATCTGGACTTAGAATTATTTCATCTAGCTAGCTATAGGTCAACCAATTGAAAAACCGTAATTTCCATAGGCCAATATTTTAAAAAATTTTATTAATAAAGAGTACCGCTACATGTTTGTATTTTTTTATATGGTGAATTATCTGATCGAGGCAAATTATTTCATGAAGAGTTAAGTCCGAAATTCAATTGAAGGATTATATTTCTCTGTGGATATTTACATTTAGGTTACTGGATCTCATCTATATTTAAGAAAAGAAATTATTGGATAAAAAAATATCAATTGTGATAACGATCACAGTGAAAAATATTATATTAACAATTACGTTTGGTCTTATCGTGGCTGCTGGCAAAATTCATTGTCAGATAGGTTCAGCTATGGCTCAAATTCTGCTAAATTCCGATCAGCATCTACGCAAATATTAAAGAAGATAGGTTAATTTGGTGAATTTTCAACTTTAATTAAATGAATTGGTCTAGGCCAGTCCGGATTCCAACTCTATATTATTTAATATAGTTATTTGGAATCCGTTCCTCAGGGTTGGGATTTTTCTGAGTCACGTTAAAATTGGTGGTCCCATTACAGATTTAAATAAATCTTTTCTTGGACTGATTTTTATTGTTTCTCTCTTTTTTCTTTGCAAAACGGTGGTAGAAGCTACCAGTTGATTTTTATTGTTTCTCTAGGCTTGATATTGTGGCTGATATTTTTTTTTGCTGAAGCATAATAAAAGTTTCCGCTATGCCGGATTACAATTTATGATTAGTAGTTGACTAAGGCATGTAGAAATTTCAGCAAAGTCGTAATGCCAAGCCAAATACAAATTACGGAGCATCACCTTATGATAATATAGATATTTAATGCGTTACAATCAAAGAAACAACAGCAAATGAAAAAAAAAACATATCAAATATAACATAAAAAATTTCTTGAAGTAAAGTATCGTTGCAATTTAATATCAAATTTTCTCCACAAACAAAACATATCAATAAACAATTTAGAGGGACAATAATATGTAAAGAAACAAATTTGAAAAATATATAATTAAATAATTAAAATAAGAATTTTCTCACGTATATATTCTTGATGGAATTATTTTAACAATAAAAAAATTTCTACATATCATTTCTCAATATGACAGTTCTAGATATTTTTCATTTCCTCTCCATATGGGAAAGATATTATTGTTTCCATCAGCACAAGGACTGCTTGCTATTCATATATTCACAAAGATATAGTAGCCCTAAACAAAATTCGGAAATATATAATTATTTTCATTTTCATTGTCGAAGCTATATAGTAAGATGAGAAATGAAACAGAAGAAATGGAAATATAAGGAAATATTTTAATTGTAGGAATCAAAGATAATTGTAAGAAGAAATAAGGAAACGGATTGCTAGATAATCATTTAATTTTAATTGTGACAAACCATGTAGTTGTTTATGTGGCGAGTGTATTTTTAACTAAATTTAGACTTCTACACATAAAATGGATATATTTAATAAAAAAAAAATAGATTATGTGATTGGAGGGCTGATTTTTAATTCGAAAATTCATATTTCAATCTTAGCTGTTAACGGATCAGGACAACTACGTGCATAATATAAGAATAGAGATTACAGAGGTTAATTTAATTAGCTTCTAGATGATGATATGTGGAGCTGATGCGTGTTAGATTTTTCTCTTCTATTGACTTGACTCGGCAAAATTAGCTTCTAGAAGATGATACGTGGAGCTGATGCGTGTTAGTTTTTTTTCTTCTATTGACTTGACTCGGCAAACTTTTCAGCATCTACATTCTTCTATGCACGGAGATCTTTTCAAACATCGTATAAGTATGAACAACTGTAACCAAGCTCGCTTCAGCTATGACAATCAAAACAAAACTCATAACGTCTACAACAAAACAAACCGGCTAATACCGGTCAAGATGGGCTCGCTTCAGCTATGACAATCAATAAGGCTGATCTTGAAGATTTTGGATCTATGACGGAAGAAAATTTTAGACCCGTTATATATACTAGTGTTGTAAAAAATAGTCTTAACAATAAATTATATGCATGTTTAATAGTTATCGGCGGTCAAACCGATATTAGTGAATTTTTCCGATTAATCAACTGATTATTCTCGATTATTTCCAATTATTTCATTTATTCTCGTTTGATCGTCCGTTTATTTCTTTTTTTTCATTTATTTTTGTTTATTCTAGTGATTAATTATTTTACATTGTTTTTTTTCTGTGATGGTGTAATAATAAGTTTTATAAATAATTTATTATAGTTTTATTTGTGCTTAGTTATACGTTCAATTTTTGTATATATATTTTTTCTTCTTACTTATTTTGAATTAATTGATTAATTCCTCTATTATTTATATACCATATATTTTTCTTACTTAATGATGTAATTTTTTCAATTAGTATTTGAAAACGCTTAGTTCTCGAATTTATTTTTTTATTAAATAAATATGTTACTTGCACATGTAAATTAAGTGCGTGTGTATTGTTAAGCGTAGTGTCATGTTATAATAATATAACTAAGTTAAAGTAAGTTAAATTGTCCGCATAATTCTGATTAATCGGTGACATACCGATTAATCGTTTGACGGTATCCCATCATTCAACAAGCACATATATATCGTTATTTACAATATTGATATAAACAATTTTTTTATTGATATGTCGATAAATCATACATATTTAATTATAGAAAAGTTTGAACCCTTCATATATTCAAAGTTTGAGATCTAATACTTTTTTTTATTTAATATATACAGATTAATTTTTTAATATATCCAAAATATTTTTTTGGGGCCCCGTTGAATCTTGAGGCCCAGGGCCGGCTCTGCTTCCTTCCCCGCCTTTCTTTTTTGTCAACTGTGTTTTCACACCACTTTCATGGTCTCAAAAGTTTGTTGCTGAGATAATTTGTTGTGTAGATCTCTCAAAAATTGAGTAGCAACTATAAGTTAGATAATTAACTTGAAATTAATTTACCTAGACTAGTTATGGGAGGAGGCTCAGGAGTGAATTTAAGATGGTTGCCTGAATCTTTTACCATACTTAATAGAACTCTTTTCAGTGACTTGAAGACGAATGTTAATCAACAATAATGTAGTTTCTATTGCAATTTTAGATTAGGCAACATATTTTTTTATTATATATATGGTTATTGTGGTATTCTCTCCATAGCAGCTTATATGTTTTCTCAGCACTTGATAGTTGAACAATTTTAACGGATCTAACTTTGTTAATATTTTTTGTTCTTCCTTCTTAGAGTAACTTGAAAACACTTCACATTTTTTTTTAGAACCTTTAAACTTTCAAATTTAGTAGTTAGAATTTTGAAGTGTACTAAATTGGCCCTGCAATTTACACTGCTCAAGACAATGAATTAAATCACAATTTATTCAATTGCTTATTGATGTGCATTTAAACATTTATTTTAGATGTAGTGTGATACGGTCACACAGATGGACATCATCTGTCAACTACATTGTTTGAGTGGAAACATCCATAATATATATATGTCATCGTTGGAACACTAGGACTAATTAACTAACTACACCATATTATGCCTGCTAAAGCAAATGTTTTCAATTAACTTAGTGAACACATCGTTATGGAGGGTTGCTGAACATGGCCTTTGTATTGACATCAATTAATTAGGTAAATTTTAAAAGTCGAAGAGATCACTTTAAAAGTACAAGTTCAAGTAAATATTTATTTTAAGTTATGTTTAGAAGATATTGTAACTAGATTAGAACTATTATAAATAATGTACTAGGCTATTAGAAGATATTACAACTATTACAAATT
Source organism: Carex pumila (assembly GCA_033356055.1). NCBI lineage: Eukaryota > Viridiplantae > Streptophyta > Magnoliopsida > Poales > Cyperaceae > Carex > Carex pumila. The sequence continues at coordinate 4,636 of JARJHM010001078.1, read as the reverse complement.
AATAATTTATATATACTATGTAGGGAGGGAACTGAGATTCTGACACTAGCAACAAGAATGGTAGTGCGATAACAAGAGGGTTGCATAGGAGAGGCAAGATCTGTTGTGCCAGCAAACATGGAGCCCTACTTTAGATTTACATTTTTTTAAGTATGTTAGTTGAAATTTGCAGCAATTATGTTTTTCTAGACCAATTTCAGTATTTTTTAGTTTTGAGTATATGTAGTTTCTATGCTAGTAAGTAGCAAGTCTGAACTTTGAAAAACTAAATTCAGTTATTCAATGAAAGTTTTCCTAGTCTTGAAATAAAATAAAAAAATTATATATACTGAGAGAGGAGAGAGGAGAGAGGAGAGAGGGAAAATTTATAAAATACCCTTCTTTTAAAAAATTTAGAACAAAATACCCTCCCTCTAAAATTCTTAACAAAATACTCTTGTGGGCCTCTTTTTTTCTCTCTTTTTTCCCCTCTTTCCTCCTCCCTCCTAGTTAATTCCTTTCAGGGTTGGCTCTAAAGATTTTGGAATCTAGAGTGGGAGAAAAATTTAGACTCTTTATGCACAAATTTTTGTTATTAGTATCCCAATGTATCGTATAAAATAAAGGGGGGGGAGGCTTATAAAACCAATACCCCTCAAAATAAAACATATAAAAAAATGAACATACCCTGATACCCACACCATGCTTCTTGATAAACCAATTTTGAACACTTGTATGTTGTACCTACTGAATCATGAATTATATGTTCAATATCAATAGTTTTTAACATATTTCTTGGACTGATTTTTATTGTTTCTCTCTTTTTTCTTTGGAAAACGATGGTAGAAGCTACCGGTTGATTTTTATTGTTTCTCTAGGCTTGATATTGTGGCTGATATTTTTTTTTGCTGAAGCATAATAAAAGTTTCAGCTGTGCCGGATTACAATTTATGATTATAGTAGTTGACTAGGGCATGTAGAAATTTCAGCAAAGTCGTAATGCCAAGCCAAATACGTACAAAACGGTCGTAATGCGTTACAATTATCCAGAAAAAAGAAAGAAAGAAGAAGCAAGCCGTATATCAACTATTAGAAATTACGGAGGTTAATTTAATTAGCTTCTAGAAGATGATATGTGGAGCTGATGCGTGTTAGATTTTTCTCTTCTATTGACTTGACTCGGCAAACTTTACAGCATCTTCAAGTGACTGTGTTTTCACACCATTTTCATGGTCTCAAAAGTTTGTTGCTGAGATAATTTGTTGTGTAGATCTCTCAATTTAATTGATTAGTACTGGGAGAAGGCTCAGGAGTGAATTTAGATGGTTGCCTGAATCTTTTACCATACTTAATAGAACTATTTTCAGTGACTTGAAGATGAATGTTAATCAGCAATAATGTAGTTTCTATTGCAATTTTAGACTAGGCAACAGATTTTTTTTATTATATATATGGTTATTGTGGTATTCTCTCCATAGCAACTTATGTGTTTTCTCAGCACTTGATAGTTGAACAATTTGAACGGATCGGACTTTGTTAATATTTTTTTTCTTCCTTTTTAGAGTAACTTGAAAACACTTCACTTTTTTGTTTTTAGAACCTTTAAACTTTCAAATTTAGTAGTTAGAATTTTGAAGTGTACTAAATTGGCCCTGCAATTTACACTGCTCAAGACAATGAATTAAATCACAATTTATTCAATTGCTTATTGATGTGCATTTATACATTTATTTTAGATGATGTAGTGTCACAACAAGAATGAGACACCTTTCGCGAGAATAAAAAAGTGACTTTTTGCGACGGATTATTTTCATTCTTCAGCTTTTTCTTTTTGCGATGATACTTTTCGCGAGAGAGTACCGTCATAAATTTGTTTTTTCTCTCGCAAAAAGTATCTACATTGTTGTAGTGTGTGATACGGTCACACTGATGGACATCATCTGTCATCTACATATACTACATTGTTTGAGTGGAAGCATCCATAATATATGTCATCGATGGAACACTAGGAATAATTAACTAACTATACCATATTATGCCTGCTAAAGCAAATGTTTTCAATTAACTTAGTGAACACATCGTTTTAGTTATGACATATACGTCATGATGATATGGAAATAGATCTCAACAGGTGGACTAATTTAATAGAAAATGAATGATACTTGAATATTATAATTTATGGTTGACCTAACACCTACTAGACATAGAGGTGCCTTGTATATTTTTTAGTTGTGTCTGTAAATTAAGATAGATCTCGGGATGGAAAACTCTTTTTTTTTTCTTTCTGAAAATAAAAACTACACGACCAGTACATCATACTATCCAAAATCAGATGATAATCATGTATGCTGGAACCTTAAAAACATAAGATATATATATATACAAGTTAAAGTTAATATCTCTGACTTTTCTTCTTTGGATTGTCCTAGTTTTAATAGTTCTTACAAGACAAAAAATATATCGATCTTTTGCAAAACGAAATATCTCAGCTGCTATTCAGAGAAGTGACTTCAAAACAGAGTTTTGAGAGATGAGAAATAAAGAGAAAAAAAAGTAATTAAGGGTGTAACTGGGAGGGAGGGGGAGAGAAGGTGGAGAGGGTAAAAAATTGGGACCTATAAGGATATTTTGTTAAGAATTTTAGAGAAAGAGTATTTTGTTCTAAATTTTTTAAAAGAAGGGTAGTTTATAAAATTTCCCGAGGAGAGAGGAGAAAGAAGGAAAGAAAGTAATTGGAAAGAAAGAAGGAAATTTTTTTGTTTTTTTTGTAAGTGACACATATTCCAAAGAATTCAAACTTTGGCCTAACTTTTCTTTCTTAAATGACAGATAATTTATTTGGTGTGGCACATATTTCTTTCTACAAAATTCATCAATTCATTTGGAGACCTCTAGATTAGAGACGCAGGGCCAATTGGCACCCCCCAATCTTTGGGACCGCTAAATGAATTGGCGACCTTTGTGAATTTCTAATTCTCACCAAAATAAATAAAAATTTTAGAAGAATGTATTTGGATGCAATGCTAGAAATAGAAATAACAACGCTAATATGGAATTAGCACTATTTTATCGTTTGGATGAATTAATAAGAACAACGTTAACTTAAGAAATAACACTATTCTTTAGCGATCCAAACATAAAATAGAGAAGAAAAAAAAGTGCACTAACTTCATATTATTTTTGACGATATCAATTTGTCAATATTTATTGATATTTTCATTTGAAATTAGCAATGATCAAACCACGATAGGATGATTGGATCAATAGTTTGGTTCACTCTGTTTAACAAGCTGCGCACTATCAACCACATAGATTCGACCCCCACATATGTGGACCCATTTACTCAACCCTTGAATGAATAATTATTTTGATTCAACCCATACTACGATTTAGGCTGAAATTTGTATTTGTAGTATAGAAAAAAAAGGATAAATCAAAACACTCTAGATTTGAGAAATTTTCATATTTATCCAGGCTGCACAACTAATTTGCGGCTCATTTATGGAGGGCTGTAGATTGGTTTAGAGGTCCCCCAAAGAGACAAAAAATGCCCTGTAATATTGAATATATTTAAGTTTTGAGAGATCTCTGAAGGTGTTTTGGTTTATTATTTTTTTGTTATGCTATTAATACAAATTTCGGCGATTTAGGAGTCCAAGGGAGAGCGGGTTTCACCGGAGATGACTTAACCAATTGGTTCGGTCCACCTCTATTTCAGATCTCCACTAACCATGAACCGAATTGGTTTGGTCATTTATTCTTATGGTGAAAAAAATAATCAATCAATATGTTTTTGACAAATTTAATTTTAAATTTCTAATAATTAAAACATTGAAAGAGTAATATATTGGGCCGTCCTTCATTTTCCGGTTTGGGCCGTCTTCTTTTAAATCAAATTTAAGCATACAATTGGACCGATGTCTTTTACCAGCTTAACTTTGAAAATGTGCAATAGATGTTTCTGGCTTTTTTGCCTTATTACTGAGATGTTTTCTTTTAGGTACAGATTTATATGTTAATAACTTTGGTTCCTTCTCAGTAATTTAAAATTAAGGTTGAGTTAATTATGGTTGAGTTATATATAATTCCAACTTATTTTGCCAATGTGATGGTGGATAAAAAAATATAAAAATATATAAAAAATAAATATGATATTTTAATTTGTTTTCGATGGATCATATATCAAATTTGAAGCAATTTACAAATAAATTCGTTACCAGTCGATTGTCGACAAAGTTAAAGCGTTGATTTTAATTATTTAATAAATGCAAAAAGAGAAATCTTGTCCTCCAATAATAAAAGTTGTTGCATATTCCTCCAATAATAGAAGTTGTTGCGTATTCATTCAACTATCTAAATTATACCAAACACATGTATAATTTTAATTTGTTATTAAAATAAATATTGGTTCGCTATTACGTCAAATAAATTTATCATCAATATTTTTATATTTCTTAAGATATATCATCACAAATTCACAATTGCATTTTTCTCTCTAAGGGCCTATTCGGATGCCAGACAAGAATGAGAATAAGCTTGAGTTCAGATTCAATTTGAATGGCCGAAACATAGTGAATTTTTTTTTCCATGCGCACAATGATAGCTAAACATGTCCTAAATAAATACGGAATTTTATCACAGGAAGGGGTACAACAAT